>OX596383.1:16210835-16524300 GCA_951394425.1 Tipula unca | reverse complement strand
GAAACGATAAGGTTTGGCGGAAAATACGAATGTCAGGTAACCGAATGAACTGTAGTTTCAAAGAAGGTGATTTAGTATGGCGTAACGATTTGCAATGGAAGAGGGGTTTTACAACAAAGCAGCAACCTTTATTGAATGGACCGTACATCGTCGTCGAAAAAATAAACGACATGGTTTACAGGGTTAGAAAAGTACAGCCAAGAAAACCGAATGTGGTGCACGTAGAGCGATTAGTGCACTATATACACGAGGTAAGTTGGATCCTATTCAGGAGGAATCAGGATTAGGTAGGGGGGGGGGGGGTAATGGCGACATCTTTATTTGATTAGAGACACTATCGTAAATGTAAATTGTAATAACTATATGTGTCTAGACTATTCAGGAATAGTCTAGACACTATCGAGCATTGTGGAATATTCTAGAAAGTTAGAATATTTGGTATAATTTTAGGAGTTAATTAGTTGTGTTTTAACCGTGACTGTCCTAATAATAGTAAAATGGAAAAATGGAAAGTTAAGATTAATCAAAGTGTAATTAGTTAAATTAGTGTTTAGTGTAATTATTCGGAAATAAATAAATTGTAATTAGATATGTGTCCAGACTATATACTTATCTGAATTTATCACAATATCATTCCTGTCTCGAACTGCTACTGGAAATGGAATGTTTTATTTTAGGTTTAATGGTTAGAAATAAAAGATATCTTTATTTATTGCACACAGTCAGTTATTTTTATTTCGGTTTTAATTACTTGTTGATCTTTCTATATAACTATATGTTTATATATATATATATATATATATATATATATATATATATATATATATATATATATATATATAAATATATATATATATATATATATATATATATATATATATATATATATATATATATATATATATATATATATATATATATAAATATATATATATATATATATATATATATATATATATATATATATATATATACATATATATTATATATAATATATATTATATGTAATCCACAATCTACGAGACTTTGCTTGTTTATTAATTAATAATATTCAAATTTACATATAATTTTATATTTTATTGTTATAAGTTTTATTAATTTTCTTTGTTCAGAAAGTGGGTTTTCCATCATTATAATGATAATTTACTATATTACTCATTTTTTAAAATTTTTAAATTATTATTATTTTTTTGATAAAATAATGATGAAATTGATTTTTGTGTTTTGAATTTTAGTAAACTTATATAAAGTTTATGTAGCTTTTAATTTTAAGATATTAAGGTTAAATCAAGTAAAATTAAGAAAATAGATCAGAGGATAGTGTTAAACAATATAAAATAATATTTGTTTTTTTTTTTTTTGGTGTCTACTAGGAGAGGGGCATTAGGATATAAAAATGGAGTTTTAGTTATTTAAAAGCTACTAAATTCAATTTTGTTTGCATTTCCGAATAAAATTATCTGTATTTTAAATTTTTATTTTTTTTAAATAATTTTTTGTATATTTATTAAAACCTTAATTAATAGTTTATTTGATTAATTTTATTTAGTTTAGTTTCACCACAAATTTTCGCGAGGTTGGGTTAACAAAGAAATAGTTTTCTTTTTTTCAATCTTGTTTACAATAATATATCAAATAGAAATTATTGTTTCTCTTATTTAGTTTTTTTATGTATATATATATTTATATATATATATATATATATATATATATATATATATATATATATATATATATATATATATATATATATATATAGCTTTTAAAAACTTATATAATATATTTTTTTTTGTTAATAAGATAAAATAAAAAATAAAATACGTAAATAAAAATGAAAAAATAAAAAGTGTCTTGGCACGACATAAAAATTAAAAAAATATTTTGTTTAACATTTTTTTTAAATATAATTAATGAATAAATTTAGGAAATCAAAAAATTTATTTGTTCTTAGTTAAAAACTTTGCGAGGATTATTTATGTTTTAATTAATTTATTTTTAATTTTAAATTAAAAATATATTATGTATTCTGTTTCGTTATATAAATATCGTTTATTTATTTTTAATATTTTTCTCTACTTAATTTTTTTTTTTTTTTTGACATTTCAAGTTTATGAATATATATTTATATATATATATATATATATATATATATATATATATATATATATATATATATATATATATATATATATATATATATATATATATATCTATATATATACATATATATATATATATATATATATATATATATATATATATATATATATATATATATATATATATATATATATATATATATATATGTATATACATATACATGTGTATATAATAATAATTAATAATTATTATTTTTTCATTTTTAATTTATTCATTTCATTTAGTATTTATTTTATTTTTATTAGTTTTTTTTATTTTTTATTTTTATTTTTTTTTTTGAAAATATAAAATCAGCAATTTTAAAATTAATATCTTACACAATTTATTACGTAAATACAATTTCTGATAGTAATTATATAATTGTTGTTTAATTATTATATTCATTAATTTAATTTAATTTTATTTTTATGTTGTTTTTATTTTTTATTTTTGATAAGAATTAGGAACTATTCATTATTTATTTATTTTTATTTAATTTTTGCAAAATTAATTTTTTTTTTTATTAACTCGAATAAAAAATAAACCATAAAAATTATATAAATTAAATTATATATTTAGGAACATTATTTATTTTAATCTATTTAATTTAATTAACAAAAAAAAATTAATAAAATTATAAAATATAAATAATAAATTTTTAATAATAATAAAATTTGTTTTAAGTAGAATTTTACACACAAATTTAATTTTTTTTATATAATAATTAATTTATTTCAAAAAATTATATATATATATATATATATATATATATATATATATATATATATATATATATATATATATATATATATATATCTATATATATATTATATTTAATATACAAAAAATAATTTTGGGATATATAGTAACCCAAATGGTATATATAACCCCACATACATACATATATTTATAAATATATATATATATATATATATATATATATATATATATATATATATATATATATACACATATATATATATATATATATATATATATATATATATATATATTTATATATATATATATATATATATATATATATATATATATATATATATATATATATATATATATATATATATATACATATATATATCTATAAAATACTTTTTAAATTATTTTATTAATTTTATAGGAACCTTGATTTGTAATATATTATATATTTTTAAAGTATAATTATTAATATACGTAAATTAAACTATTTTACCAAATTTAAATTTTCCCAAAAATTACCTCAAATTATAAACTTATTCCACCAAATTAGAAATATCGGTTGCCCCCTTAATTAAATTAAAATTTAGGAAAAAAAACCGCTATACCGCGAATTTTAGTCAAACTTTCTATACCATCACATAGTAAAACACACGAAAAATTGTCTTGCATCAGTACACGATAATTTTTCGTGTGTTTTACTATGACGCGTGCTTGCAAGGGTCGACTGCAATTGGGTATTGCTTATTTTTTTTTTTGCGAAATGACACAATTGATTTGTATAAATTCGATGTTTCCAATGAGATATTAACCACGTTTCTACCATTAATAGTTTTGACGGTATAAGCGTGTATGTGGACATCAAAATCATAGAAAAAGGTTTTGATCAGCGTAGAAAGAGCAGCTCATAACAATGTCACAACAATGTTTAATGTAACGATAACAATTCATGTTCACAACAATTCATGTTCATCACAATTTAATGTAACGATAACAATTCATCGCGACCGGAATTCATCGCAAGCAATTCATTGCGAATCGTGATGGCAAATCAGCGCGACAATTAATTATTAAATTATTATCAAATTTGACATGTTGAATGGAAACTGGGCCACGAAACAAAGTTATTTCTTGAGTTATATATGATAGAAATCGACATGTTGGATATATAAATGATATTTTAAAGGTATGTAAAATGACCAACGGAACTAGCCTAATTCTTGACCGATTATAATTCATCTCGACTTGTTGGATGGAGAAAATGTTTTTAAATAATTTTTGATTTGAAAAAAGTGGGATAAAATATTGTTTTAATACAATTCTTGAATATGGCCAAAGAGTATAAAGCTAGTCCATTTCTCGACCGATTATTCAACATGTTCCGTTGAAATGAAAATTCTAACATGATTATTGTGATAAGTTTTGGAATATGAATTAAAATAGTTTTCGAATGTGGCTTTCACTGATTAAGATTAAATTTCATCACTTATAAAAGAATTTCCATTCGCTTAATGTAACAAAATATGTCCCATTTATGAAAATTTGTCCTTAAAATTAGTGAGGACGTCACGAGCAGAGGAGCTCAAATTTACCATTTCAGTTGGCCATATTCCACAATATGATACTAAAATAATTTTTTATTCCCCACAATTAATAATATTCCAGAACTTCATTCAAAAATCAATTTAAACTTTGCTATTGTTTACCGTGTTTTGAAATGGTAACGATAATTTGTTTGCGATGAACTGCTAAATTAGTCTAGAACCAAAGTTTTGGCCTGAATAAATCAACAACAGAAGTTGTGTAGGATCTCATGGGGAGCATTGAACATCATGTGCTTGGCTTTATCCGTTATAACCAAATTTGAAATTTAGACGAATCCGAACGTCTAGTGCATAAAATTTTTTACGGCTTAACTGAATCGCCCTTTTACAAAATATCGCATTTTATTTCATATCGCTTAAATATCGTAGATTGTTGACATTGTCTTAATTGTCGACATTGACAAAAAATATTGCCATGTAATCTACGTAATATTTTACGTGTCGACAAGCACGTAGATTACACGGCGTAATCTACCTTGCCCATCGTTGGTCACGAGTTATGGAAAAATATTCGGTCCCAAACTCCGAAATCGAAGCTCATCTCATATTGTTGCACATTTTGTGGTTATGAATGACACACAACAAATCAAATTTATTGACAAAATGTGAAATTTGGAAATTTAATTTAAATCACCACCGCGATATTAGGATCTTATCAAAGTGTAACAGAAAGTATCTCTCAAAGATGGTCGAAAATGTATCTCGGCTGTAACAATTCAGAGATAGGTGAGGTACCAATTTTTAGTTGCCTTTATCAAGTGTTCACATGGTGAAACTCATGAAAAATTGTATAGTACTAACGTAAGTGCTTGAAAATGTGGGCTAAAATTTAGTATCGAAATATTTATATTTTAACACTCCCAAAAAATAAATATAAATATTTATTTCTCAAATTATAAACTTATTCCACCGAATTAGAAATATTGGTTGCCCCCTAAATTAAATTAAAATTTGAAAAAAAAAAAAAAAACGCGATACCATATTTTAGTCGAACTTTCTGTACCATCAGTACACGATAATTTTTCGTGTATTTTACTATGATGCGTGCTTGCAAGTGTCGACTAAAATTTGGTATTTAGTATTTTTTTTGAAATTGCTCATTTTATAGTAAATAGGCCTATCATACAAAAAGTAACAAATTGATGAAAGAAGTTCAAACTACAAACTCTGCTTATTTATCGATCCCATCTCGCTAATCAAAGGACTTGGATGACCGGTGCAATTTTTAATGAGAAATATTTTTAATGTGCAATACACACAGAACACAACCTACACTTCGACGTGGGTGACCTCAAATCACCATCGCAATATTAGAATTTTATCAAAGCGTAACAGAAAGTATTTCCGAGATGGTCGAAAATATACCTCGGCTGTGTCAATTCAGAGATAGATGAGGTACCAAATTTTAGTTGAAAATTATGAGTACTCCGAAAATGACCAGAAACTGGACAGTAGAGTGGGCACCCGCTACTATTTTTAAATTCGTCGGAAAAGGCTTATATAAGCATATATTGTCGGGAATAAAGCAAGGAACACATAATTGGGAAATTAAAATTTAATTTGAAAAATGTTTAATTATTTAAAATTAAATGAAAAAAAAAACTCAACTCATTATCAACTTTTAAATTTTTGATTTTTTTTTTCTGTAAGATAATTTAATATCGTGTTATCGTATATTATAGTTTAGCACTTTCACCAAATTTATACAATAGTCTAGTACATTTATATAGTTTTTTGAACACTGTGACTATCGTATATATTATGAAATTAATTAATTTTGTGTTGCTTACGTTAAAAAAAATAAAACATAAAAAATAAAATTGTTACATAAGTATATATATATAGTTTTTGCGAGTATTTAAATTTTACTTCAGTTTTTTTCATTTTTTAAATTTTCTTAAGAAATAAAATAGTAAAATAATAATAGTAATAATTACAATTAATTTTCTCAATAAAGAAAATAAGACAAAAAATAAAGATTAATAATTTTCTTATTTAAACATATAAAACAATTTTTTATAATTAATTTTTTATTTTTTATTTTATTTTTTTTTGAATAATCATAACATTTTAGGAACTATTTTTTATTTAATTATTTTATTTAGTTTTTCTCTTCTTAATTTTGTTTGGAAGCTCAAAAATTAATGTTTCTCCCATTATTTTATAAATTTTTTATTTCTTTTATACAAATATTTTTATTTTGGTTTTATTATTTTTAATTAATATAATTATTAATACTATTATTTAATTAAAATATTTCTTTTGGATATATATATATATATATATATATATATATATATATATATAAATATATATATATATATATATATATATATATATATACATATATATATAAATATATATATATATATATATATATATATATATATATATATATATATATATATATGTTTATATATATATATATATATATATATATATATATATATATATATATATATATATATATATATATATATATATATATATATATATATATATATATATATATATATATATATATATGTATATATGCATATATATAAATATATATATATATATATATATATATATATATATATATATATATATATATATATATATATATATATATATATATATATATATATATATATATATATGTATATATATATATATATATATATATATATATATATATATATATATATATATATATATATATATATTTATATATCGTCTTATATATTTGTCATGTATTATATATAAGAAATTAATAATTAAATACAAAAAATAATAAAACAAAATTTTTATTTCTTCTTCTATATAGAAAAATAATTTTTAAATTAATAATCATAATTTGTTTACTTATTGTTTGTCTCAATTTAATAAAAAATAGATATTTTTATTAATCTTAAATTTTTTTAGGATTTTTTTTGGTTTTTTTTGCTCTCATTACACTTATTAAAATTATTTATATAATTTTTATTATTTAATTAATTAATTAATTTAGTTTTTAATTTTTTTTTTTTTGTTAAAATAGGAACTTTAATTATTCATTTTTTATTTTAAAAATTTAGGATTTTTTTTTTTTTATTTTTATTATTATTATTATATAATATATAATAATTAATTCATTAAAATACACATAATATAAATATATATATATATATATATATATATATATATATATATATATATATATATATATATATATATATATATATATATATATATATATATATACATATATATTCCAGAGAATTAAATAAATTAATTTAAATAAAATTATTTAAAAAACAAATTAATAATGTAATATAATATTTAAAAAAATATTTGCTTAAATACAAATATTTTTAGTTAGTTTAATATCCGCCATTATATGAGTATTTTTAGTATATTTTTTATCACCATTATTTAGAGTATTAAATTTGCCGCCATTTTTCAAAAGTAATCTAGGATACCAAAATCTTAAAATTAGTTTTGTTTTAAAAAATATATTGTGTTAATACTAAATTTGCTGGTATACGACAATGCACCTTTAGAAACGTATCCAAAAAGGAAATCTATCATACAATCAGAAGAAATTTTAACTTCGAATTTAATTTTGTTGAAATTCTATACAATCAGATTAGCGTTAGAATTTTAGCTCCGAATTTAATTTTGTTGGAATTTTGTACAGGTACCAACGCGTCGGAATATTAACTCCGAATTTAATTGAATTGGAATTTTATACCATCAGGTACCAACCCGTTGGAATTACAACTCCGAATTTTATTTGGTTGGAATTTTATACAAACAGATACCAACGCGTTGGAACTGTAACTTCGAATTTTATTGTGTCGGAATTTTATACAATCAGATAGCAACACGTTGGAATATTATTTTTAAATTTAATTTTGTTGGAATTTTATGCAATCAGATACCAACGTGTTGGAATTCTGTCTCTGAATTAAATTTTGCTGGAATTTTATACAATCAGATACCAACGCATTGGAATTATATCTCTGAATTTAATTACCTACAACAAATAAATATCCTGATAGTGCCGAGAGATATAGACCTCCAACAAACAACTAGAACTACTTAGAAAATGATAAATTTAAATTAATAACCAAGACCAACATAAATACAATAAATAACTCTGATCATCGCATTTATACATGAAACAGCAAAAAATTAAATTATGTCTGGAATCGGAACTAAACTTGACAAATTAAAGATTAAGCTAAATTTAGCTTTTTCTGTACTTTCATTCGCAAACTGGACAAGTTAAGTTTAAACCAGGACAAAAAGAGCACAACTGATAAATTTTAATACCTAAGGTAGTCTTCTTTTATATAACATAAAAGATAGAAGTAGTTGTACTAAGCTACCGAAAATAAATTTAAGGATTGGAATTCCTTAAATTTAAGGATATTAATTCTTAATAAATTTAAGGATTGGAATTTAAGGATTGGAAAAGAGGTAACAGATAAGTCAGAGCTTTAATAAAAGTTGAGGACAGACTAATAGGCCGAAATGACGATGAGGATAATCGATGATTCCAGCTATTGGAATAAAAACAACTCTATACTCCTGCTCCAAGATATTGGAACAGCGTTAAAAGCAAACCATGCTTGAAAAAGGTGGAGCAAATGGTCCGGAATGTGGTCCAGTGCAAAACATCACGATTAATCCGCTTGTGAGTTAAATTCTAATCGGGAATTGTAACAGGATTACAAGTGAGTTCAGCAGCAACATCATCCGAATTGACGATATCACAACCAGCATTAGTATCACAGTACGGTTACCAATTAAGTGCAGGAATTAGTCGATATCAAAGTAATGATCAGAGCCGTTAATCAGCCGAGCCGAATATTATTGCCAATAAAAATGTACGCTCGAATTATATTGACAGAATTTGTATACAGAGAAGGCTCTGTCAATAATTAAATTCAATCCAGAAACATGGTACAATTCCTGAATTAGACAAACATCTATATGTATGCATTACGTAAATTAACTTCTTTAATTCAAATAAAGCTGACTTACTATGTTGCAAGTTGATCTGTTTATAGAGCCTATGGTAAAATTTAGCAACGGACAACATTTCAACCCTCAATTGAAATAACGTGACCATCAGCTGGATGTTGTGGTAATCACTACACATAGATCCTCAGGCGGACCAGGAATCCCTGTTAGTAAAAGAAGAGGTTTTGGGGGGTCACCAACGATTAAATACCAATGGAATTTTTCCAACCGATTTTCAGTCTTTAGTCTGGAATCGGAACAAATATTGTAATGTGTATTGGTCTAACTCTGATGCAAGACGGTTTTGACAAGATTTTATAAACAAATAACATGTCAATAACAAATTTTAGTCGACCTTGCACACATAGTAAAACACACGAAATCGAGCATATTTGGTATAACATGTTCGATACACTCACATAGTAAAATACACAAAAAATTTTCTAGCACTGTGACACAATAATTTTTCGTGTATTTTACTATGTGAATACCTGGAACGGCCGATTATAATTTGGTATTGAATAATTATTTTTTAATATTGTTGACATTTGTTTTTCTTTATTTGACCGTAATCAGTTGTATTTGAACTCACAATTTGACAATCCTGCCAAAAAAAAAAAAAAAATCAATTCCAACGATTAAATTCCAATGGAATTTTTCCAACCGAGTTACAGAATATAGACATTCATATAGCTACATTATTATCGTATACCAAAAAATAAATATATTTAAATTTAAAGAAATACTTACACTTTGTTTTTAATTGTCACAAATCAGTATAGTTATATAAGGTCTTCCAGGATTCATTTTCTACCGGCAACTATTAAAAATTATTATTATTTTTAATTAATTTAGTTATTTTGTGTTAATAACAAATAATACAAAACAAACATAAAAAAATTAAAATCGAAACAAAAACGAAAACGAAACAAAAACGAAACAAAACGAAAATATAAAATAACCACAGGACTGATCAATAAAAAAAAATAAATTGAATTATAAAATATAATTTATAATTTATGTAAATATAATTTTGAGGGACATACATATTTTAGAAATAAATAAAAAATAAAAAATAAAAAACAAAATAATATTTATTGTTTTTTTTTAATAATATATAATTATATAATTTTATTTATAATAATTATGCGAGGTTTAAATTTTTTATTTTACTTATATTTGATATTGTGTATATAGTCTAAAATATATATATATATATATATATATATATATATATATATATATATATATATATATATATACACACTAAAATTAAATGTTTAATAATAATTAACATAAAATATAAAGCTAAATTATAATTAATAATAATAAAAATAATTAAATTAAATTTAAATATATATATATATATATATATATATATATATATATATATATATATATATATATATATATATATATATATATATATATATATTTAAATTATTTATGTATTATTAAAAAATAAAGTAAGGAAATAAAATTTTAATTTACAATTTTAAATCAAGAATACTAAAAAATGGCCGCCAATTTAATTTTTATTTTTTTTAACTTAATTTTTGTTCGGTTAACTAATAATTTTCTGTTTTTTGATCTAATCGCCATTACTACTAAAATATATATTTAATTTTTACGATTTCTATTATTTCTTTTTTAATCAAATTATTAAGACTAGAGAAACTGGCATTTGAAATAATTAAAAATAATAATACATATTTTTAAAATTCTTCCTTTTTTTAATTCAAAGCTATGTATAATATATATGTATGGAAGTTTGATTTAAAAAAAAAAAAAAAAAATTAAAATAAAATTATAATTTTATTAAAATGATTTATAGTTATGAAATATAGATAGTAATTCATTATAAAATAATAATGATAATGAGATATAAAACTACAACATCACAAACAACAGGTCTATTTTTAATTAATTAAAATAATAGGAATAATTAATTGATATTAATAAATAAGTAGGAAACAAATATGAGATTTAAAAAAAATTAAATAAAAAAAAAATTAAATCGAATGAATTCAAGTCGGACATGGGTTACGACCGGTTTGTTTTTATTTGCAGGCCCATCCACAACTATGGGGTTACACAACATATTATGTAAATTGATTGACAGCATTACGTATATATGCTTGCCGATACTCTACGGAAATATTTGAGTACTAAATTGCCGGATTATGGGTACTCCGGGGCCTGGACATGAACAATTTGAAAAATACTCCAAAATCCCTAGCTAAGTTTCTTTAAATTTTTTGAAATTCAAAAAATGGAGGAATACTCTAAAATTTAACAAACGAATTTTAAATTCGGGTAGTTACAAAATTTATCGAATTTTAAAATTTAATCCTAAGAATTTCTAATTTTTCCTAACCGAGCTAATAGTTAAAATTGTAACGTCACATTTTCGAAATATCGAATTTTCAGATTTGCAAATAAAATTTATAAATATACCAAATTTTTATTTTTTATACCTTGCGATCGCGGCCTACAAATCGAACGTTTGGATCATAACCATACTTACTATACAATAAAATTAAATTAATCGATATAATCGAAGCAAATTTTGATAACTCTGGATTTTATTTAATTTTTTCGAAATTTTGATTTTTTTTAAAATTTTCGGAATTCGAAAGGTCATCTTAATTTCGAATAAAAATTTAAAATTTCAAAAATTTAACAATTTTCAAAATTCAACAATTTGAATTTTAAACTCAAGCTCCAATTTTCAGAGTTTTTCGAATTTGAAATTATTGTTTTTTAAAAATTTGCCACGAAATCAATCACGTCTGAACCATTATACCATTTTCATTTTAATGACCTATGTAGCAATTAGTAGACGTAAATATTCTATATATGCCTCCCGATACTCTAAAAACCTATACAACACAAGTATGTAACCTTCGGCACAAACCTGGACCACTATCTCAAAATTATCAAGTACATTGATTCTGCGGCACTTCAATTTTCCAGATACGATGATTTTACCAGGTGTACGAAAATTTATCTTAAGGACGGGTTGCGGCTCGGGGGAGATTTTAAAAGATTCAAAATCGCTGACCAAAGTGGGAATTTTTTTTACTTCACTCAGCCTCGAATATTGTATCAAACCATTCAGAGGAAAACAAGAGGTGCTTAATGAAGAAAATAAGTTGTACGGTTCGAAGCAAGTCGGTTACTGCTTCTTGAGGAAATCGTTTTTTGAAATCAGACTTTTAAACCCAAGATTTTGAAATCCTTTGGAAACCAGGATCTGGATTATGAAATCAATATTTTGAAACCAGGATTTTGAAATTATGATTTAGACCACGATTATTGCAAAAACAAGGTAAACATCGCAATTTCTGTTCGTTAAAATATCTTTTTGATCGCCTTGACTATAAATATATTAAACCACATGAAAAATTGTTTTGTGTTAAATTTCATATCGACATTTTAATTTTTTTATACAATTCCCTTGACTATATAACTATTTTATTTTAGGGGCCTCTGCTGCCAATTATGATTAATACTAAATAAAAATCTACCACAGTCCGATGTTGAACCAGCGCCGATAATGTACCGATAAACTTCTCTATAGAGAACTAGTCGATAGATAGGTATAACAATTATCGACCACGAAAAATCTAATTTACAAATTTCTATCGAATATTCGTTAGGACATCGTAATGGTTAGGGGGCCTGCGCTTAGGTTCGATCGTGTTCCAGTAGGTGGCTTGAAATTTTTAATTTTATTTTTAATTTTGAGATTCGTTTGAGAATCACGCGAAATTGTAAATTTTTTTTGTTTTTTTGTATAATTTTACAATTAAATAATTTCCTATTTATATAATTTTGTTTTTATAAAATATAATTAAAATAAATAATTAAGAAATAAAAAGAAAAAACAAAAAAAAATATTTAACTAATATAAAATAATAAAATATAGAATATAACGTATATTTAATTTTTTAGAGGAACCATTTGAATTTTTTTTTTTTTTTAATTTTTTTTAAAGTTAAAATTAATTAATTTTTAAATATTAACTTACCACTCAATTGTGTATAGTCAGAAACTCGCTGTAGGAAATCATTATTGTTATCACATGGAGTCGTGGTATTTGGGCTTGCTTTTGATAGTTGTTGATGATTGTCAACGACGACCGGTGATGACGACGATTTCTCAGCATTAATTTCAAGCATAAATTTTTTTTCCATAATTAGGGGTTGATTTTTGTGTTGAGGTTGTAAACTAAAATTTCCATTATTATCATTGTTTAATATATGATTACAAGTATTATTATTATTATTATTATTTATATTTATATTATTATAATTAAGGTTAGTAGAATGACCACTACCATCAATAACTATATTATCAACATCATCATTATTATCTTTACTACTTATATAACCACCACCACCACCAACATCGTCATCGTCACCGCCGCGACGACTATAACGATTCAATTTTAATAATGATAATGATTTCGTCGTCGGTGTTACAATTCGTATAGTTTCAATTAAATTTGTTAGATGATTTTTCGAATATAAATGCTTTAGTACATCATCGTTATAATGATAATTGCATAAGTAACAATAATCATAATTTACATCATCGTCGTTATCATATAAATTAGTACAGTTAGTACTGCGATCATCACCACCATCATTCCGCTCGTTTTGGTACCACATCTAATTGGGGGGTGAAAAAAAAAAAAAAAAAAAATCGTTTGTCAGATAATAATCGCTCAACTCATCAGTGATGTCAGTTTAGTTTTTTAGTATTTTTATTTCATTTACTGTTTTGTTATTTTTTTGGTCATCAAAATAATGTGTTAACACACACAATCATGAAATGAGTGGTGCTCGTGTCTCTAATCCCTAACGATCAATTGAATTTTAGAACACCACCGATGTATGAAAAGTACAATACGGCTTTGTAAAGACAATCTGGTTTGGCTAAAAAATACAATAGAATTGGGAGGGAAGATATTTTTTTTTTTTTAGAAAATTACGAATTAATTTAAGGCACGCATCTGAAGACCAAAAATTATTTTCCTGGTGAACAAAAAATATTTTTTTTGGTGACCGGTTTTATAATTTTAATAGTTGTACGAATTTTGAATTTTGTCAGAAATCAACTCGAACCTCTTGTGCTCAACACCGCGTTGGGAAAGGGGCTTATTATATAGAGGCCCGTTTATATATTAGCTATCGAATATAATAAAATTGATTGACAGCTTTTCATTAAGCTGTGTGGGGGATGATATCCCTGTTTTGTTCCAAAAATATATATTTTGTTCAAAAATACAAAACGGTTTTGTCCATACATTTCTATTGAAGTTTAGCACTCTTCGTACGAATATTACAATACGGCTTTGTAACGACAATTTGGTTTTGGCTAAAAAATACAAAAGAAATGGAGGGCGAAAAAAATATTTTAGAAAACTAGAAATTTATTTAAGTCTATTACTTATCTGAGGACCAAAAATCATTTTCCTGATGAACAAAATTTTTTTTGGTGACCGTTTTTTTTATTTTTATAATAAAAATACTAAAAACCACATTGTGTGTGTGTGTGTGTGTGTTGAATTTTTGTTTGTTTTGTTAAAATTATTTTCTTACCCCTACTGTGGTTTTTGATAGTCCAATTAAATTTCCAATTTGTTCACATTGCATTAGATTTGGTTTTTTATGATTCTGATATAAATTTTTTAATATTTTTTTATTTATGTCGTTTAAACCACTACTACTATCATCACCATCATAATTATTATTACTACAATAATTACTACTACTATTAATTAGATTACTATTATTATTTGTGTCGTTAGAAGTTATTGGTATTGTTGTTGTTGTTAGAAATGGTGTTGGTTTGCTTAGGTCTAAGGGCAGACCTCCGTTGCCATTTATCAGTACACTATTTATAGTTTTACTAGTATTATGTTGTTTTTGTTTTTGTTGTTGTTGTTGATGTTGTTGTTGTCCACCACTATACGAGGACGAGGATGAGGATGATGATGATGACGACGATGACGAGGATGATGATGATGATAATAATTGTGTAACATCCGGTATTGTATCGATATTTATGTGCTGCTTATCAGCGTGCTTGGTTTGTAAATGTGACTCCAGTGCTGTTTTTATTTTAAATATGGCCCCACAGTATGGGCATTTTTTATTTATTATTTGAAGGTTTTGACGAAATTGTCCTTTTCGTTCGCGGGCACGAGAATTTTGATACCAAACCTGTATATGGAGAGTACACATATTTATATTTGTTTAGAGGGAGGAATTGTTTATTTTTATTTTTTTTTTGTATTTTTTTTTTACATTTTTTGGAATTTTTTTTTTTTTTTTTTTATCGAATTATATTTTATTTTATTTTTCAAATTTAAATTTTAAATTTTTATAAAAAAATAGTTTTTTTTTTGATTTTATTTAGATTGATTGTATTGTTGATGTGTTTACCTGGACAACCCGTTTTTTTAAGTTGACTTTTTTTGAAATTTCTTCGAGCATTTTACGACTTGGATTCGATTCATTTTGATAGCATTCATATAAAAAATTTAATTGCTCTGGGAGGATTGTTGTACGCAAGCGTTTATTATTCGCGGTACTTGTCTTGTCATTTATAATATTTAAACTATCAACGGGTATTGATGCGGAACTATTATTACTATTATTATTTAAAATAGTATTATTATTTATATTATTATTATTATTATTGTTGTTGTTGTTATTTTTAATAATCGTTGGCTTAGTAGTAGTCGTCTGATGATTTAGCTTTTGTAATTTCGTTTCATTTATCTGATAGTATTGTAGTAAATATTCATAGTTTGGTTTATTAGATGGTTTTAAATTAAAATCATTTATTAGGAGATTCTCATTTTTTATATAATAGTTTAGTAAAAAATCATAGTTGTTCAATAGTTTCTTCCGTTTTAGCTCATTTTTATGATAGAAATTTAATAGGAAATCATAATTTAGTGTTTTGTTAGTTTTTAGGATATCATCATCATTGCTATTATTATTTATAATATTACTATTGCTACCACCACCACTATTTTTATTATTACTATTATTATTTAGACTATTATTTATGTTATTACCTTCACCACGACTATTATTATTTGCGTCATCATCATCATCACCACCAGCTCCATTATTACGACCATCACCACTATCACCATCATCATCATCATCATTATCATCATCATTTAGATCATCATCATCAAAGTCCTCGTTATTTGATTCGTCACCGTTTTTTAAAAAATAGTTATATAAAAAATCATACTGTTCCGATTTAGTTGTATTATTATGATTGTTGCTACTATTATTGTTACTATCATTATTACTACAGTCTTGATTATCATCATTATTGTGTGATATTCCACCCGATTTATTATTATTATTGTTATTATTCATATTATTATTAATATTACCACCAGTCGATGATGATGATGATGATGATGGTATTGTTAAATCAATTGTACTATTATCATCATCATTATTATTATTGTTGTTATTATTATTATTAGTATTTAGTTTATCGTTGCTACTTAGACAATTATTCGTCCGTTGTTGTGACGATGTTTGATTTGTTTGTTGCAATAATTGTTGCTGATGTTGTAAAAAATTATTTTGCAAATTTTGTATTAAACTAAATGGTATATTATCACCATACTGTTGTTGCAATAATTGACTATACTGTTGTGGCGTTACCTGTAATTGTTGTTGTTGCTGCTGCTGCTGCTGAACCTGTAACATTTGGTGCTGGGCCGCCTGAACCTGGGCCTGAGCGGTCGCTGCTGCTGTACTACTATGATGATGGTGATTCAATGAAAATAAATTTGGATTCATCAAATGGATTAATTGATGCTCCTTATATAAATCATATCGTGTAAATATTAAATTACATTTATCACACTCAAATTTAGTATTGTTATCACTATTATTACTATTATTATTATTATTATTACTATTTAATTGGGATGATAGTATTGATGGTGTTGCATTTGATGATGACGATGATGGATGACTGTTTTTATTAAATAAATTTATTTGCTGGGTCGTTAAAATATTTAAATTAGGATTCAACGATAAATTAGGAATGACCGAATTATTATTATTATTATTTATATTATTATTATTATTATTACTATTATTATTATTTATATTAGATGATGATGATGATGTTGACGTATTCAAATTTTGTCCAATAAAATTATTAACAATATTATTATTACTAGAATTATTATTATTTAAATTTGTATTACTTATGTCAATGCTTGAATTTGAATCTTCGCTACTCAAACTTTGTGCGACTTGTGCAGCTGCGATTTGTGCCTTGGCCGATTTTTTATTATTCTCTTCTTTAAAACAATGATTCTTTTGATGCCTGATCAATTCATAATACCGCTGAAATACTAAATTACACTTTTTACATGTATAATTTATATTTGATTTGGTTTTATCTGGATTATTTGTTTGATTTGTATTGATTGGTGTCGTTGTAGCCGTTTCCGTTTCATAATATGTATTATTCGGTTGGTTTTCATAAATTTTTCGCTGTTTTTGGCGCGCATTCTAAATATATATATGGATATATATTTATTTTTTATTAAAAAAATAAAATAAAATAAAATTTAATAAAAAAATTTGCTGGTTTTTCTTTTTCTCTAGCTCAAATAAAACTATTTCCATATTTTTTTTTTTTGAAATTCTGTAAAAATTTATAGTTAAGTTTGATCTATAGTCAAAGACAATAAACTAACATTAACTAACACATGCGAATACTCGTACAATAACAAATTTTTTATTAATAATTTATAAGAAGTGCCTTAAACGGTTACACACAGTGAGCCATCTATCGAGATTAATTTGTACTAATTATTAGAGTAATTTACGATCATTTCTTTGTACTTAGACGCATCACTTCCAGAACTACAGTAAGCGTTTTTATTTTTATTTTGGATTAACTTGTTTAATGGTTTTTTATTTTCAATAACTTTAAAGATCAAGTTTGCGGGAATATTCACCCATTCTTCAAAAACTTTAAAAATATTAGTGGAATCTGCTATGTGTTTACCAGAGACTAACGTCATCACGGGGTGAGTCTGCTCATCAGCATCGTACGGCGAAGGTTTTGGATAATCCGAGGTAAAGTGCTATCCTTAGCCAAAGTATACAAATGTGTAAATTGCATTAAACATTGTCCAAAGACAGAAAATCAACTAATGGGAAATCTGCCATCTGAACGAGTTCAATACGTATATTTGTTTCACAAAGTAGGCATAGATTAGTACGAAGTAGAGTTCAGGTTCCAGTGAAAGCGTACGTTTGTATATTCTTTTATTTGAGTACCAAGGCTGTCCACATAGAGATGGCAGGTAATATTACGACCGAAAGCTTCTTAGCAGTGCTTATCAGATTCACAGCACACAGAGTTGTCCCACGATATTCAGCGACAATAGGACAAATTTTGTAAGTGCAAATAATCACCTGAAAGAATTGCTCCAATTTCTAAAAATCAAGGCGTCTAATTGGTCACACATTCACTGACATAGCCGAAGAAAATATTACTGAACAAATTATTCCACCATTGGTGAGATGGAGATTAGTTAAGCAAATGCTGCATTTTTGGAATCGCTGGTACCACGATTATTTGACTACTCTTCAAAAAAGATGTAAATGGATCAGTGAATCCCAAAATCTTACCACAGACGACATTGTTTTGGTTGTGGAAAAAAACATTTAGCATCAACATGTTGCAAGGTAGTCTAAATTCATCCAGGAAACGATGGCAAAGTCCGGATCCTCGATATACGATTAGCCAGCATCAAAATCATTCAGTAACTGATTCATAAATTGTGTAAATTACCCGTACAATCATATGAATCAGCCGATTCATGGCCGGCGTAATGTTGAGGAATGTTTCCATTTAAATTTGACAAAAACTGAGCTGTTTTGTCAGAAAAGTAGAGCTATATTTGTTGTAATCGATTGATCTTGGCTAGTTAATGGCCAATAGATGTCAATTTATTTTTCTAATAAATTATGGTTTGCTAATGGGGTTGTATTATAGGCAACACTGTATTAAAAATAAAATAGATTGTCTAAATTCGAAAATTAAATAAAGAATGGTGTCGAATAGCGCTCTAGTAGAAAAATTAATGGGACGTGAAAACTATAATTAATAGGAATTTAAAAGCAGACAGCAGATAAAGAGCTAAAAAGATCAGACAGCAGATAAGATGAACAAGGCCAAGCGGGAAATACAAGCAAAATCAAAGATCATCATGTGTGTGTATGTATTGTTTATGTTTATATTCGTAGTCTGGAAATTTCAAAAGAAGTGTGGGAAAAATTAAGGAAAGTATTCCAGCATGACGGACTTTCGAATAGAATCGCTTTAATGCAAAAAATGATCAACATCAAACTTGCAAATTGTCCGTCAATGAATGAAGCAGTATAGTAGTCGTAGAGGTATTTTGCTTGCGAGTTTGCCAAACAATTTGAACTAATGATTATGGCGATGAAAAGTTCTGAAACGAAGGACAAGACGTTTGTTTATTTCTTAAAATCCAAAGATGAGGAGGACATACAACGGTGGAAAGTTATGTAACAAAGAACTCCAGAGTTTTCTTTAGAGTTCAGGGATTCAATACCAGACAAGACGACCACTCCACAACATAACGGATTGTGTGAGCGTATGTATCGTACAATTTTCGAAAAAACGAGGTGTCTTCTGTTAGATTGTGGTTTATCGAAACGTATTTGGCCGAAGCGAGGAATACTCCTGTATATTTAATCAACCGTTAATCGACAAAGGTGTTATCAGGACGGATACTAGAGACGGTGTGAACCGGAAGACAACCGAATTTGTTGTACTGAAGGGTTTTTTGATCAGCACAACAATGCATGATGGTTGGCTATTGTGAAAGTCGAAAAGGGTATCGTTAAATAATGAACAGTGGTTAGGGATGCCAATACCGTTGTCGAATGAAGTGGGAGATAATGACAGAATTCAGAATAGTGGAAGTCGGCTTTCAGAAAGGTCAGTTATTCGTCAATTGAGTTATCGACAAATGATCCGCTTATTGTTGAAGAAGCATTAAGGTCGACAAGGTTTTGGTACAGATCCGCAAGACACGATCTAAAGATGATAGGTGTATCTATCATAAAATCGACGGAAATTCCCAGTTGTTGATTGCGTTCTACGTCGATGATTTTTTAATTTCAAGTCCCAACAAAGCACAAAGCACGCCTTTGAATGACGAACTAACCAAACGTGATTCAAAGCATTTTGAGATTCCGAATTACAAGGGATCGAGAAAAGGGAATTTTATCACTGGATCAACAAGATTATATTACCAGAATTTTGGGAAAAATTCAATATGTCTCAATATAATCCTGTTGCGACACCAATCGACATAAACGTGAAGCTGGATAAATATATGTCACCAACCAGCAAAGCAGAAATTGGGGACATGCAGGTAAAGTGCGCGACCTGATATTGCCTACGCAGTGAATTTGGTGAATCGTTTTTCCAATAATCCCGGCACACAACACATTGGGTTGCAGTGAAACGGATTTTCCGTGATTTGAAAGGCACAGTAGGTGCGAGGTTGGAATGTCGGAAATCAAACTGACTGGGCGAGTGATCTTGATGAAAGAATATCCACACAAATCCACGCAAGCACCAAACTGTTGCCCTTTCTTCAGCCGAATATATGGCTGACTCGGAAGCTTGTCGAGAAGCACTACGGCTTCGAAAATTGGTCGTGGAAAGGGTATGTCAATACTAAAATGGAATTTAAATTGGGCTATTAAAGCTCTGAAAGGAGCATTAAGAGAGGAAGAAACGCTACAAAACAGACTGTTCATTATGGAAGGCAACAAAAGAACTAAACAGGCCAACATTATCGAGCCCACCAATCGGACACCTAGATAAACAGAAGTGACCAGCGATTATGAAATGTGGGTATTTTTTTTACAATGATTTCAAAGTCCGATAATTTCGAAACTTTTTGAAAAGATAGTTTTACAAAAATTAAAATCAACATTATACCAGACCACCAATTTAGCTTTCGAGACCAGCATGATACTATAGGTAGCGTACTGGGATCAAAAGTCTTCAAACTGCATCGAGAGTAAGGTGACAAACATCAAATGATACTATAGGTAGCGTACTGGGATCAAAAGTCTTCAAACTGCATCGAGAGTAAGGTGACAAACATCAAATACTTGGGTCTTTGTCCTCTTGATACAAAGGTTGACATGAAGAAAGCCAATTGATTCAAAATGGCCTTAGGTTTTTCGCGGCAAAATGGAGAATGGCAAGTTAGTGCGGTAAAATATTCATTTATAGAAAGATCACTACGCCCGGGGAATACCATATAAATGCGATGGAGAGACGATTTTTAAACATATTACCACAATTTTATGAAAGAAAATTGCTAGTGACCATTAGACTGTGGATGACTGTCCTGCTTGCCAGGATCGAATTACTCCCGATAAATCTCTAAAAGAATAAAAATACACGATTTGCTGTTGTGATCTTCGCATATTTATAGTGTATTAGTGTTGTCTTTCATTTAGAATCCAGCAAAATTCTGGATGCCCACAAATATTACCCCTCCCGCAAAATAATGAATTTGAGGGAAAAAAAAATATTTGAACTATAGAAAACCTTAACATACATTATGAAAATATTGTGTTAAGACGCGGAATTAAGACGCGATCATATATTTCATAATGTATTGTATATGTATGTTTACACGAATATTGAATTAATAAATAGTTTATTGCTTACCTGAAACCAAACGACAATTACGCGCGGTGATAATAACAATAATTTGCTCAAATATTCCAAATCGCTGTCCTTCGGATACGAATTATTCTCGAAAAATTCTTGTAGCACTTTTATTTGATAGTCAGTGAATCGGGTCCGATTTGCCCGTTTGCCACTCGACGTCGACGATGACGATGAATTTGAACTTGATTCAAAACTCTTATCGAACATTTTATTGATTTGAAATTTTTTTGGTGGCCCCATACTATTCCCCATACTACCAATATTTGTTATATTATTGATTGGGATTGATTCAATTTGCTGATTTATAATATCGTTTATATTGCTAAACGAACAATTTGGTGACTGGGGCCGTGACAATATTTCACTTGAACCACTTTCCGATTTTGTTTCAAAATTATTATAGTACATGCTCGATTGGTGTAGGCTCATTTCATGATCGGCTAAATCACGATGATCCCGGTCACTTATTGTGCTACCCTCTCGAATACTCGAACCAGCACGCTGATTCATAATCGATTGATTATCGGTATCCGATTGATCTGCATCATTTGGCTCTTGTTTTATTAAACTCGTTTGATACTCTTGGCGATCGCTTGACACGCTTGACGGTTGAGATATCGGCCGATTCATATGATCTAAATTTGATTGTAATTGCTTTTGTTGGAATTGTAATTGTTGCTGCACTAATTGCAATTGATGTTGATTTTGTAATAATTGTAGTTGATGGAGTTCATGCTCGCGTAACTCATTTTGTTGTTGCTGTTGCTGCTGCTGCTGCTGTTGTTGTTGTTGCTGTGAGGCTAAATTTTGTTGCTGCTGAAATGTCGTTATAATCGACGATGATGATGACGAGGATGACGATGACGAAGATGATGATTGTTGATTAGGTTTTTCCAAATTTTCACTTACTGCAATAATTGGTGAAACGACCACACCACTATTTGTACCACAATTTACGCCGCCTAGCAAATTTGTCACTTTTGCCTGGCCGGTACGTTCGTACTCTTCTAAATTTAATGTTGTCGACGGCGGATTGTTGAAATTATAGGGTGAATCTTTATTTCGTTGTCGCTCTTTAAACAATGTGTTTCGAAACCAATGCTTCACCACCTAAATGTAAACAAAAAAATTCGAATTTTATCCATTTTTATAAAATTTCGGTCTAAAATTATGATTTATGTATTAAGATCGGATTTAATTGTAAGTTCTACTTTAAATTAAGTTTAACTTAGATATACGGTTTATCGCAAAATGGAATCTAAGCTTGGGATAAGTACAGAATGTTAACGACATAGTGTGGCGGAACTTAAATTTAGCTCGAAATATGGTAAGTTATTTCGGTTTGGTTTGGGATCTAGAATTAGGGTTGATTTCAAAATGAGAATTAAACTTGGGATTACTACAAAATATTTTCGTCATAATATGGTGGACATATAATTTAGCTCGGGTTTTAGTACCGGAGCTATTTTGCTTTGGTTTTCGGATCGAAAATTTTGATTAATGTTTAGATTTGATTTTAAGCCTTTATTTTATTCTATCCGCCTTTTACTACAGAGTTTTTGATTCAATGCCCTAAGTTTGGTACAAAATTTAATTTTAACATACCTTCATTGGTAAATTCGCCTTCTTCGACATTTCCATAATACTTTCTTCACTGGGTGAATTATTGATATCGAAATGGGCTCGTAGAATTTTCAATTGTTCATCTGTGATACGGGTTCGAGCCCTCTTTTGATTATTTGAAACCTGCACGTATGTAATTGTGTGAAATTATTACAAAATTTCGAATGAATAAAACTATATACTTACTTGTGCAGCAGCTGCCTGCGCCGCCGCTTGTTGCTGCAATAGTTGAACTTGCTGCGCGGGTACACCCGGTGGTAATTGTAATTCGGGCGTTACCGAACTTGGTGGTAGGGATAATATCGGCGTACTCGATGTTGATGTCGAATTTATATTTTGTAAATTTGTATTGTTTGCGGTCGATGTGGATGAGGTTTGTGGTAAACCACTGCCGGGCATACTATTTGCTCCATTTGTACCGCCTGCCCCACCAAAAATTAATGGTGGTGCTAAATTCATAAAATTTAACGACATCAAATGATGAAATTGCATTAAATTTAGCATATCGATTGTGTTAAGGGGTAAATTTGTACCGGGTGCACCACCACCGGCATGACCCCCCATCAATTGATTTTGTTGTTCTAATAATTTTTGTGTAAATAAATCGTTCGCTTCGTTCTCGTTTTTTATAGCGGTGGCCGCCGCTTTATTTGAAAAATCAAGAATTTCGGAATTCGATGGCTGCTCCACAATTGGTGGAGGAGGTGGCGGTTGTATACTGGCCGGTGCTAAAATCGGGCTCGGTTGCTGTTGCTGTTCGGATGATATTTCGTTTAAATAATTTTTAAATTTATCCGCTATTTTATCAAGTATCTCGAGCGGAATTTTTTCATTGTGAATCTCCTCGCAATGCGATTTTAGCACAAAAATACTTGAAAATTTTTTATTACAATGCCGACAATAATACAAATAGTTACTATCATCTCCACTATTATTATGGATAATATTATTATTTATGTTGTTAATTATATTATTTAAATTATTATTTGTGGTTGTCTCGATTAAATTGTTTAAATTTGAATTTTTATTCGAATTAATCTCGTTGAATTGTTTCACCAAATCAAAACCGAAATTTTCGAGAAGCGTTTTATAAATTTGATTGTTATTTAGTTTGGGCGAATTAATTAGATCGTCGGTTAGTGTTAGAGCTGGCGATCCCGATGATTCATTTTTATTATTATTATTACTGTCATTATTTAGTTTAGTATTTGTTTGGGGCAGCACCGGATTTATTAGCGATGAGGAGGCGGCGGCGGCGGCCGCAACCGCATTAACTGCATTCACGATATTCGACGAAGATGGTGTTGTGATGGCCAAGGAACCACCACCACTATTCGTTGATTGTAATTCCTGTAAACGGCATGCCCGGGTTTGATGTAACACCGAACGCATATGTATATCCAGTGTTGAACCTTGGGCATACGCCACTTTACAGATATCACATTTAAAACGTTTCTTCGGACTGTCATAATCGCTGCTACACAAATCATAACTTAATTTTCTTTTATTTGTTGTACTCCCATCACTATCCGATATATTCCCGATCATATTATGATTTATTTCAGTCGGATCGTTTATCGATAAATAATCGGCCAACGGTGACTTATTATTGATCTTTTTTAATTTATGCAAATGCGACACCGAATTATAATGGACAAGTAAAATATTTTTTTGCGTAAAACTTTCACGACAAATTTCACATTTAAACGGCCGATTTGGATCCAAATATTTTTCGATTGGATACTGTTGCAAATTATTTACAACACTTATTCCCGCACTACTTGTATTACTATTCCGGCGATGTAATCCCGTCTTATAGTGTTGTAATAAATTTAGCTGCTGTTGAAAACCAACGCGACACTTATGACATTTATACTTAACGCTTAGATCATTGTAATTCGTGATTTGATCCAAATCGATTGATTCAAGATTTTCCGTATTTTCAATCGATTGATCCATATCGATATCGTCCATATTTTTAATACTAGACGACGTTGACGGAGATGGTGACGAAATTTGATTATTTATCACATAGTCATCACACATATCGGTATTATTTTGGCTATTCTGCGTATGCGATTGTTCAATGTGCTTCTGTAACGAGATTTGACTGCGAAAATTTCGATTACAAATATTGCATTTTGTTGCGTCGCGCATTGTATGATACAATGAATGCTGATTCAATTTATCTTGCGTTTTGAATGCCAGCGAACATAATTTACATCGATACTTGTATACATGCTTCTCAGATATGATTGCGTTCATGTGATGATCCTTGAAGTGCTGCTTCAGAGAATTTATATTGATAAATTGATTATTTAGTAAATTACAATTTTTTAGCAAACAGTAGTATAGATCGTTTTTCACTAGATAATGTTCGTTATCGATCGCATGCAAATATAAATCGTTCATTGTTTTATAGGGCATATTGCAGTATGTGCATTCAATTTGTTGGCTACCGGAACCTGAAACGGTCGACGATGATGATGACGATAAATTTAGATTATCCTGTTTTTTATTATTCAGCCAATGGCTTGTATCGACCAATTGTAGTAAACGCGTTAATCCATCACTATTCACGCTATGTATACTCATCACATGCTTTTCTAATAATTTTTTATCACTAAAACTATCCTGGCATAGTGGGCACATGATCATAACACTTTCGGTATCCATGTCATCGTCGAGCACATCATCATCCATAATATCATCGGTACAATCATCATTTGTCACCGATTTACAATCCTCATTGATTGACGATGTATTTGATGAGGTGGAATATGCGACCGCGCCTGCCATTTCAGCGGCCGCATGGGCGGCATGCGCGGCTGCTATCACCGCCGAATGTGATGGTATATAAATTATTTCGTTATCGGTCGAATTTGGATGTACATTGGCAAAATGTTGATCAATTTCCAGACGATTTTCGGTTATAAAATCACAGTGATTACATTTAAATAGCGTAGTTTGTTGTGTTGGATTTGATGTGGTCGATAATAGAGGTGGTGGACCAGGTGGTTGTGATTGATTTTGCTGATGTTGCATTAATTCAGAATTCGATTGACTTGTCGATAAATTCATTATTTGATTTTGATTTGGTGTTAGTGTTAGATTGGGTCTTTCTAATAATTGATTATCATTGATTTTACTGCTACTGCTTACTGGCGATTGAATAGGACTACATTTCTCGCTTTTTATATCTGGAAGAGCGTTAAAAAAACAAAAAACAAAAAATATATATATGGTAATCATTTCAGTAAAATATTGGCTGACACCTACAATTCGTTCGGAGTAAAAAAACGTACTACCCCCACAATACGAAATTCATGCAGGGGTTTCACAAGGGAGTACATTGAATCCTGTATTATATTTGATTCATACAGCAGGTCTACCAACTTCGAATTATGTACAAAATTGCCTTAAACTTTATTTTCAAGATGCCTCGGAATTCAAATGATGAGCGAGTACAATAGTGGAGGAAATTAATTGTTTTTGCAGAGAGACGAACGACGCGAACGAAGCGGGCAGACAAGATCAACAAAAGACTCGGTTTTTTTGGCTGATCTGGTAAGCGAATAGCTAGGTTTCCAGCTCCCAGATTGTTTCTCAGTCCCCTTCTCTAAGACCAAAATTCAATTTGTGCCTATGCTAAAATCGAGTTTCCCGAAAACTGGAAGGTCTCCGATAACTTGTCTGTGAATTTGTAAATCTCTATACGAAAAATTCTACAAACCAGATCGAAAGATTTGCACGTACTGACCGATACTGTTGGGTCTTTTTTGTATTCAGTTGATTGTTTCAGTATGAGATCGGAATGAATAAATAGTTGTTTAGAATATTTATACAATTGCAATCTGAGCTATGATTCAAACACTTGTACTTGAGTTTTGCATTAATAGCACAGAAATTACAGGTTAAGGTAAATTCTAACCAACTATAAAATATTCTCCTCCACTATTTCACAAATCACAACCGATACTTATGATCGACCCATGTCCTATTAATCACTTAAACAAGATATCGTGAAAATTAACGATCTCAAGCTTTCTTGTAGTAATGAAACAACAAGAACAAAATGTAATGATCACATCAAATTTCTACGATCGCAAATTTAAATCCAAATGATGATCGCAACTAGCAACGTCATAAATTTGACAACCGATCAAATTGCTCTGTATTGTAGATGCCTACATCACATTTCTGAAACAAAGATTCATGGAAACAGCACTGGCATCACCATAATTCAGTAGCTGGAAACAATATTCATCCGATCGAGCTGGTAAATTGGCCTATTTGCGAAAATACATTCATTTAATTTAAAATTCGCTGTGTTTTTTTTTTGTGCTTAGATAGAAGTTACAGAAGGGTTAACAGTCAAACAGACTGTCATACTACGTTCACTGATTATCGAGCGAAACCAAATTATCCAAATTTACTTTGAAAATTTTTATGGCGCGCATATTCGTCCATCTGAGCAAACCAAACCATTCGTTAAGAAGATACGAATTTATCAATTTGTCGCAGGAATATTGGGGTCTCTGTCCGTCCACTATCGTGGAAAATTTTGCGCAAACATCTTGGCCTAAAGCCATGCTACTATCATATGCGTTGTGCTTTCATCGATGATGCTTACTTTTGGCTTAAATTGTGAGTAAACTATTGGTGGTCGCGATACACTGAACAAACATAGTTTCTCAGACTATAAATGTCGACTCGGCCTAACCTGTTAAACAACGATACTGTGCAGTATCTCCGGCAGTCTAGACAATTATTAATTAGGAAATTGATCGTATGCTTTCCTTCGGAGTCATATAGATTAATCTATCAGTGCGTGGAACTCCACCCGTGACATTAGAAAAATATGATGCAATATCTTCTGTTAAAGACAGAATATAAGGAGTCCTGAGCCGATTGGATCATACAAAATATATCTCCAGTTAAGACCTCAAAAATGCATTTCGGTAGATTCCGTTGACACCAGAGTCCCGAGATAAAACAGAATTTACCCAGTTTACGGTCATGCTGTTTGGGCTTTGCAACGCGTCACAGACAATGCCCCGGTTAATGCATCGGGTAGTTCCACATAAATTGCACGACCGTGTATTTTTGTGTGTTTATATGACCTTCTTGTGACCTTTGGTAGTTTTGAAGAGCATTTGCAGCAAAGTCTTGATCAAAAATATAAAATATTTTAGATATGTGGTACGAGAAGTCCAAAAGTTGACCAAAGTAGTCCAAAAGTTGACCAAGATAAACTGAAAGCTATCACAGAATTTTCTGTCCCAAATACAGTGAGGAACGTGCGAACTTTTCTTGGAATGGCAGGATGGTATCGTCGATTCACTCTTGATTATACTGCTGGTGGATAAGGCAAGCTCAGCAAGCAATTGATCAACTAAAACAAGCTCTTACAAATGCAATAAGATAAAACCTATCCTATGAGAAGATTCGCGTGTTTTGTGATTTTTTTGTGTGTTTTATTTTTATGATAGATTTGATGAGTAGATAAATTTCAAATGGCTGACCGAGTCAAGGTTGAGAACTAAAGCATTATGCTCCTTAAAATTGTAATCAAATAGGGATTAGAGTTACCAGCTCACGACAAACCAAAACCTCTCTGCGACTGAGCGGCAATGTGTGTAGCATGGGTCTTATCAAGTAGACCTTATGTTACAATTGGACCTTAATTCTTTAAAAATTAGTCGGAGTTTGCCTTATAGTCAATAGAGATTGTTACCGCATGATCAATGATTTTGGATTTGACTGCGAAAATGACACTACACATACAGCGACGGCAACCATATCACGTGATTGTGAGTCGGAATTGCGATCGACATATTCTATACTAATTGCGTGTTAAATTTATTGAATGATCAATATTAGTATGTTAAAATAACCGAAATTAAATGGATCGAGTGATCCATGAACTGCGTTATTGAGTGATCGCGATTGTTTTTTTTAGTGGTGTTTCATTTGTCATATACGAAGTTACTATCGTGTAGGTTTATGACCACAAAAAAAACGTGATCATCTGGATAGTGTCTACAAAGTGATCATGAACCAATGGAATTGGTCTATATACTGGGCATTGGAGCACTATTGGTCGATTGAATCAATATCTGTATGTCAAAATAACCGAAATCAAATTGATCGGGTGATCCATGAACTGGAATTTCAATGTAGGATCATAAATTGTGTGATCGCGATTGTTTTTTATTAGTACTGTTCCACAACTGACTATCATGATAAATGATCGCGATTTTCAGTAATATTTTTCCAATATATATGCCAAATTTTCCAATATATGATCGTGTAGCTTTATGACCATACAAACAAAATCATGATCATCCGAATAGTATCTGTAATGTGATCATGGACCAGTGGGGTTGGTCTAGGTGTCTTATTCAATAGACTTTATGGTACAGTTGAACCTTAATTCATCAAAAATAAGTACGGAGTTTGCGTTATAATCAATGGAGGTTGTTACCGCACCATAATCATTGATTTATGATGGCGCTACGTGCCATATGGCGACGGTAGCCATATCACGTGATAAACCAGCAATAATTGACGCCTTGGAGGCTAACATTGTTCGTATTATTTGTGACATATGGCCAGCTGTGCTCCAAAAAGATGCTTAGGTTAATGGATCTATTTTGATCCACAGCCTTCTAACCTAATCAAATCTTCTAAAAATTACATGCACCCGAGTCTCCCATCTATTTGGAATATTTCTGAACTAAACTTTAAGTTCCAGTTTCAAATTTTTAACAGAACATTGCTTCAATTTTAGCTACATATACAAGCAAATTGAAAATGTTCTGAATTAAAATTCAGCTCTGGATATTACACTTTGTAAATCGATCGTGTATATATATACCATACGATATGCTAAAATTGTTTTCCTTGGCCTTTTTTTTTTTTTTGATTTTAACTTTAAGAAAATGTAAATGGTAATTATGAGCACATGAAGCAAAAAAAAAAAAAAAAAAATCGTAATTTATAAGTTCAATTATAATTCTATCCCATAACCAAGAATTCTTGTGTTTCCACCATTCCTTCGTTCATACAAATATATACATATATACTCCTCCAAATTCATTTCAAATTATCTTAATTTGAATTAAAATTGTTAAGGCAATTATTGTATGTTGCTCTCTCCAATTTATGCTGGGTATATATATATATACATATATATAGTATATATGTACAAGAACTGCATGCTATGCGCTTGTGTGTACGAGAGCAAAAATTTGATCTGATGTGAAATCCAATAATTATCCAACAAATTAAAAAATATGTATGTATATATATATATATTTTTGGTGGCATATCGGTACGTATACCAATTTTATATACATATTTTCCCTAGCAGCTCAATATTTTTTATAATGATCCCCTTTTGTTTTGTCGGGGTTCCTTTACAAAATTTTAATTAAATTTCTGCGGTCAAAATACATTTCTCAGATGTTCTCTAACCACAAAACCATATGCTGTGCTACCTGCTACACTTTTGTACCAAGCGATGTCGCGGTATTTTATATATAGAAGACACTAAAACCAACCGATACAAAAAAAACATTTTTGTTTTTTGAAGGTGACCCTTTTATTCATTCGATAGTTAGTAATTTAGTTTTTTTTTATTTATAATAACAAAACTATTTTCAATTAATATTTATTCCAATTTGAATGGACCAAACAAAAAAAATTACTTTAGGTCATATTCAATTAAAATCTAATTAAATTAAAATAATTGATATAACCTCTTAACGGGCGTTTTACGATTTTCGCGTATTATGTTGATTTCGGACAAAGTCGGTCATACTATATAGGGTTAACAATTTAAATTAAATCAATATCGTGTGATATATCGAAATTGATTTCTAATTAAAATCGAATTTATGTAGATGTATAAATAATAAATTACTAATATAGGGCTGCATCCGAGCAGTTCATATATTCCTGGTGACCCGTATTGGTGACACACTTTTTTTAGTGATGTTCAACAACTAACATGCTAAATTTAACAAAAAATGATCGCGATCTTCAGTAATATATTTCCAATATTAAACCACAAAATGTGATCGTCTGGATAATGTCTGTATTGTGATCTGAGAATTGCGCAATATTGATCGGAATTGCGATCGTTTTATTCTATACTAATTGCGTGTTCAATCAATTGAATGACCAATATGTTAAAATAACCGAATTCAAATTGATCGAGTGGTCCATGAACTGCGCTGACCAGAAGACTTGAGTACAATAATATTTGGTGCAACATAGAAATTTCAATGTACGATCATAAATTTAGTGATCGCGATTGTTTTTTTTTCAGTGGTGTTCCGCAACTATCATGCTAAATTTAACAAAAATGATCGCGTGATCATCTGGAGTGTCTGTTATGTGATCATGAACCAATGGAGTTGGTCTATATACTAAGTATTGGCGCAATATAGATTCATGAACTGCGCTAACCAGAAGAATTGAGTACAATAAGATTTGGTGCAACATAGAAATTTCCAACTACGTCAATCTACGATCATAAATTGAGTGATCGAGATTGTTTTTTTTTTCAGTGGTGTTTCACAACTATCATGCTAAATTTAACAAAAAGGATCGCGATCTTCACAACTATCATGCATGAACCAATGGGGTTGGTCTATATACTGACTATTGGAGCAATATCGATCTAACTTGCGATTAAATATTTGATAATTTGATATTTTATGTGATTATGATCATTTGCAGATTATGATTGAAATTTCCCACGATCACATAATAATTTAAAAAAATAAATTATATTTGGGTAGGTTGATAATAAATCGGAGTGGACTAGCTTATATATGATCGACAAATTGATAATCAATTTTAATCATACAGTATACGTATTCAAGATAAACATCTAGAATAATCAAAGTTTAATCAATTCGGAATACAAATAAATTGTATAAACCAAATATCTCAAAAAATCAATTCGCGAATTTTAAGTAAATCACTGGCATTTTAATTTTTTTTTTATTAATCCACCAACAAAATGTATATACATACATTTGTAATAATTAAAATGTTAGTTTTTTAGACTGCGAAAATTCCCATCTTTTGCACTGGAATTTTTTTTAAGGTTGGGTTCGAAGCCAACCAATGTTTTACATATCTATATCTAGTATATATCGCGCGTTTAAATTAATTTCGATATAAATGGAAGACGCCTGCTTATTTATTCATAAAAATACATACAAAAAAAAAAAAAAAAAAAATTGTTTAATATTCAATTCATGAAATTTACTTCAAATTAATTTATTTATATTTTTTAGTTTTTAATTTCTTTTCGTCTTAAAAAATAAAAATAAAATAAGTTTTGGGATTTTTACCTCATTTAACCCGCCTAACATTATATCTAGAATTGAAATCAAATTGTCCAAGATAGTTACTTCTAGGGTTATATAATAAAAAAAAAAATTCTCACATGTGAGACATAACTCTTGCGTGTGTGTGCAAAAATAAAAAAAAAATCGTATACAGTATGACTAATTTAGTTCTGATGAATATTAATGTAAAAAATCTTTATTACATGTTGGCCCAGGTGATTGAAATAATTTCGTTTAAAAATACTATCACGTCGTATTGTCATCATATCATGATTATCGTCGAGGACATTACAAATTCTCAATATATAATTTAATTGCTAAAATATAAGTGTGGGAATATTTATACTGTTCATCAAATAAAATAACAAAATTAAAGAAAATAAGATTCTCATATATAAAATAGATAGAGTCTGGTCAGTTTTCGGAGTCGGGATGTCTAATCCAACTATTACATTTTATTTATGGAAACTTAATATTTTTCCTATATATATATACATATATATATATATGTACATAATTAATATGTATATATATATATATATATATATATATATATATATATATATATATATATATATATATATATATATATATATATATATACCGGTGTTTTTTTTAAACTGAGACGATTAAATAAAAAATAGCCACTCTACGGAAAAAATGTCCATAATCAAAATTTAATCATACCGCGGGGGAAATACATTAGTGCAAAAAAGAAAGTCCCCCCACCCCCGCTTTGTAGGTGGGGCGGGGGTAACTTTTAAACTAAGATAGGAAGCCATATTTTTTATTGCAGATACGGATTCTACGACTAAAAGTACGTATGATTTGAATAAAATATTTTGTTCGGTTCATGATAGATGGCGTTGCAATCGACGAAATTCAATTTTTTCAATTTCTCCTTCTTAGAACACACGCATTCGATTCTGCAATACGTTTGAAATAAAAAACATCACGTTTTCATTGGAAATACTCGAAATTCGTCATCAAAACAATTTATTCAGTTTTGTAAATCTAAATAAGTGTTCAAAATTAATTTCAAGTTTTATTATTAAATTTCAAAAATACAAAATTCAGGCCATCATTTTGAACACTTATATAGTGAAAGTCAGACCCAAGAATGATTGGTTTGATGACGAGTGTCGTCTTGCAGTTGAGCAACAAAATATAGCCCATAATGAAGTGCAACAACGTCTCACAATCGCGAGGAAAAACAAGGCTGCTCTTGCAAGAAGGGCAGCTAAGCGGATTTGTAGACGGAAGAAGCGAGAATGGTGGAAGGCCGAGGTTCTGAAAGTACAACAACTCAGTAATGAGCGCAGTTCGCGTAATTTCTTTAAAGGAATTACTGGACTGAACCATACTTTCAGGCCTACGTCAACCGCCATTCGGGACCGGGATGGAAACCTCTGTGTCAACATCGACGCAGTACTTGACGCATGGAGTGGACACTTTACTGACCTGCTTGATGTCCATCATGCGTCACAGACTGTTGTTGAGCCACCTCTAATACAGACTGCGGAGATTTGCACTGAGGACCCATCCCATGAGGAATTCACTAAAGCCATGCATAGATTGAAACGAAACCGTGCACCTGGAGTGGACTGCATTAATTCGGAGCTCTTGATATTCGGAGGGGATACTTTGTTGAACTGTCTTTTCGACCTTATTCGATTAGTATGGCGAACCGAAGTTATGCCTGACGAATGGAAAGTGGCCGCGATATACCCCATCTTCAAGAAGGGAGACCGCTTGAAGTGTGAGAATTATCGCGGTATAGCTCTCCTTTGCACAGCTTACAAGTTACTGTCATACATTGTATTGGATAGAATCACTCCTCTAGCGGAGGGCTTGGTTGGTGACTATCAAGGAGGATTTCGTCCGAATCGATCAGTCACCGATCAGGTCTTTTCGCTGCGGATGATTCTATCTAAATATTATGAGACATCCATCCCCGTACATCAGGTGTTCCTGGATTTCCGGCAGGCCTATGACTCGATCATTCGAGAGAGTTTATGGTCTGCCCTGGAATACCTAGGAATGCCAACAAAACTGGTACGACTATGTAGGATGACAGTGACGCAGTCTCAATGCTGTGTTAAAGTTGAGAACAGGCTATCGACAAGTTTTGTAGTTAACTCGGGTGTTCGGCAGGGAGATGCTCTGTCCCCGATACTCTTTAATGTCATGTTGGAGTACATCTTTCGTAAAACTGAAACACCGCAGCGTAACATCTTATATCGCCAGTCCAATCAGGTGCTTGCATATGCAGATGACATATGCGTGATTGGACTGAATAGCAACGGAGTGAAAGAAATACTTGATCCGCTTGTAGAGTTTTCAGCTTCAGTTGGACTTCAGATCAATGAGTCCAAAACGAAATACCTGATCTCTGGTTTTAGGGACAGTGGCACACCAGATTTTAGTAGTGGCCACCACACGTTTGAGGGAGTGAGGAGGTTCAAATATTTGGGTTCTCTTATCACTCACGATAATAGTGTGGGTGAGGATATTAAAGTGCGGCTGGCAGCTGGCAGCCGTTCTTTGTATCCTCTAAGGCCACTGCTAAAATCTAAACACTTATCAAGTGCCGTGAAGCTGAAGCTTTACAAAGCGTTGATCAGGCCCGTTGTTATGTTTGGATGTGAAAGTTGGGCGCTGACGGATGAATACGAGAGATGGCTCCTAACATTTGAGAGAAGAGTCATGCGTGTGATCTACGGCCCAAAACGCGAAATATATGGTACCTACCGAGCTCTGTACAATATCGAGATCAGAGATCTGATGAAGATCCCCGATATTGTACATGAAATAAGATCTCAGCGAGTACGCTGGCTCGGTCACGTTCTGCGTGCTGATCCGGAACGAATTGTGCAGCGATCACTGAAAGGAGAGCCACCATATGGTAGGCGCAGAGGTCGTTGCCGGCGACGATGGCTCCACGATGTAGAGAACGACTTGGCCTCTTCAGATTGTCTTAGACAGTATGAAGACCATGCTCAGGATCGAAACCGTTGGAGCCAGGTTGTTGACTCAGTAAGGGGCCAGTAATGGCCTTTAATACTGTTTATTATTATTATTATTATATATATATATATATATATATATATATATATATATATATATATATATATATATATATATATATATATATATATATATATATATAAATATATATATATATATATATATATATATATATATATATATATATATATATATATATATATATATATATATATATATATATATATATATATATATATATATATATATATATATATATATATATATATATATATATATATATATATATATATATATATATATATATATATATATATATATATATATATATATATATATATATATATATATATATATATATATATATATATAATATATATATATATATATATATATATATATATATATATATATATATATATATATAGATCCATCGCAATAAACTATTTAATTAAAAAATAACGTATCTCGTACTGCTCTTTGTTCGAACATTTTCAGTAAATAACATCTTCTTTATGATTTCATTTTTTATATATACATAAGAAGAACAATAAAACCACAAATAAACTTGTATTTCATTATTCTGATTTATATATGGTTGTATATACACATTCGTACATATATATATATATATATATATATATACATTAATTTTGGATTATGAATTATATCAGAATTACATTGATTGAAAATTAATAACCCTATGCATAAAAGAAAACTCACCAGTGGAGTACGGCCCTATTTCCTTTTACAATTATAAGATAAAAAAAAAAAAAAAAATCATTGATCGCGATCACTGAATTTTAAAATGTCGAGAAATGCCAAACACTCAGCGCGATCATAAAAAATTCGATCGCAAATAATAACAGAGTTCTATATTACTAAATCACTTAAAAATTTCAACGATCGTATCGTTTCTCATTTCTGAGATCACGTTCGATAATTAAGAAAATACTCAAAATTTAAATTCGTGATTGATCGGAATTAAATTATTCCAATGTATAAAATATAATAAACATTTGTAGTGCGATGTACGCTGTTTAACGTTTTTCTCCGATTTGCAAATCACTACTTAATTATTCCAAAAATCTTCGATCAAAATACATTTTAAATATTGATGATCGCACAAAAAAAAAAAAAAATAAATAGACTTCACTAAATTTTGAAATATGCATAAACTCTGCAGCGATTCCTATATACATATATATATATATATATATATATATATATATATATATATATATATATATATATATATATATATATATATATATATATATATATATATATATATATATATATATATATATATATATATATATATATATATATATATATATATATATATATATATATATATACAAAGATTGTTGACTCCCAACGCGATGATTCCATTAAAACAAACAAAAACAAGATCAAGAACACAAAATTTTGTTTAGCGCAAAATTCCGAAGATGATTCCTAAATATGAACCCTTCAATTCTAAACGTGATCATTTCGAAAATATATTTTACATTTAACGATCGCATAAAAAAAAGAGATCAATATCACTAAATTTTGAGACGTGCATAAATTTTAAAATAAGAACATCTACTATCGCAAATCTAAACACGATCGTACAAATTAAAAATATGATCACTTAATTTAGCGAAATGGGAAGAAATTCCTAGGCAATAACAAATATGATCACTTAAAAATTTTCATCAACGATCGTTCGAATTCAAATTAAACCTACCAATTTTGTATGGCACTGTTTAACCTTTGTTAGATTTCTGAACAGTTAAATCTTGATCAAAATATATTTTACAATTAACGATCGATTCACTAAATTTTAAAATATAAGGAAATATCGAAGCGTTATTTATACAGATTTAAAGTTTTATTTAAAGAACTGTAAAAAAGAAACCGTAGAAGGATAATATCCGAAATCGATATTTCTAAAAATAAAAACAAATTGTCACAATAAGGAAGGTTTTTTACTAATTTCAAAATTCATAATTCAAAGTGACAAAAGTATAAAAATCAGTCATAAAATGGAATTAATCCAACAAAAAACAGATTTAAAACTAAAAATGTGATCGACCAAATTAAACAAACAAAAACAAGATCAAGATCACTAAATTTTGAATAGTGCAAGATTTCGAAGATGTGTCCCAATTATGAACACTTCACTCATTTAATTCTGAGAAATGGGAAGAAATTCCTTGCCACTTCAAAATTTTCATCAACCATCAAAAATTATATATGATCGTTCGAATTCATAAAATCCCTATACTTTGTCAGATTTCTGAACCGCAAACTTCGATCAAAATATATTTACACAACTAGCGATTTCTAGTAATATATGGCCCAGTTTAACAGTTTAACCTTTCCTATTTCTGATTTGATTAACTAAATTTTGTAACTTGCATAAATTATGTAGCGATCCCTATTTGCATGCAGCTATGTGTGAGCGATCGCAGCTTATCTAATCGGTTTGTAACAAGTAAGATTATGATTGGCCTTTAAGAGCGCACCAACGAATTTATCGAATTATATCCGAAATTGTGAGTTTTGTCGAAAGAATAAAAAATGCACCAGTTTTTGTAAAACATTATTTATTATTTTCGAAACTATGAATTTTACGAATTTTTTATAATTTTTCAGAAATTTCATAATTTTCTAAATTTCATAAATTCAGTTTTAAATTTGGGATTCAAAATTGTAAAATTCGCTTTTAAAAGTTGAAAAGTCGATAAACTCAAAATTTATTTTCTGAATTCTCAAAATTTTCCAAAATTTGAATTTAAAATTCAAAGCTAAGATTACATCGAAATTTAATAAATTATTTGGCAAAACATAGCTCTAATATCTGCACAATTTTTGTTGAACATGAAAGTCAGAATTATTCGACATTTCAAAATATTTATAATTTTTAAAAATTTTTGAATTTTATTCGTCAGATCTTTGAAAATTGTAGGTATTTTAAGAATATCTCAGATCCTATCATAGGAAACATTTCTCACTATTATTGAAGGTACATTAAACCTTCTTGAATCACTTTAATTCTACATTAAACCTTTCTGACCCATTTTGAAATTCTCGGACGAAATAATTTGCATTACTAACTAAGGACTCAATCATGAATTCTCCAGCCTCATTTTTTAAAAATAATTTGTAAGATGCATTTTGATCGTAAATTCTACCAAATTTCGATTAATACATATTTTTCAATAAACGATCGTTTGTACACATTTCAATGATCGCAGCTCCGTTATTAATTAATTTTGACGATCATAACTCTCAACATTATATCATTTGGAATTATAAAAATTTGAAATACAATTTTGGAGATTTTAAAAATTTTCGAAATACTAAAAACTTTTTCAAAAGATTTATCAAAATCCAACAATTTTAGAAAATTTTTCAAACATTAATTGTTGTAAGCATTCAAAAGAAACTCGAACTATCAGATCATAGATGCATTGAGAATTCAACGACTTTGAATTTATGTAAAACGTTCCGTTAATCGGAAATTTTTTTGGTAAATTTCGAAATTTGGCAAGAGATCAACCACGATTCAAAATTTAATTACCAAATTCTGAAATTTTGAAAATCAAATTTGACGTTTACAATTCTGAAATTTAACTCGGTTTGGAAAAACTAAAATCTCTTGGAATTTAGATGCAGGATGCCAAAGTTTTGTTGAGAGTGCAGGCGGCCTGGAGCTATACAATATGTCAAACGAAATTCTGAAATTCTGCTGTTAACCCCTCTGCAAACCTCAAGCTATAACATGGCTGAACTATATTATTCGATATATTTGTGGTTTTTTGATGATAAACTAGTGACTAATAAACTGAATTATTGATGGTTGTTGTAGGTAAGTTGTAAAATGCAAAAAATTTTCATTTTGTTAAAACTAATTATCTTTACTTAAAAATGATCAAAGTGACCCATTGTTTGTTAATAAAACAAACTATCTGCAGATAAAAAATGTATGTGAATTAAATTTTGATAAACCAAATTTCTAAATTTTGCACCAAAAATGATGTTTTAACTGCAGTTAACTAATTTCATAATACTTTTGTTGTTAAGTTTTAAAATTAAAATAAAAAATATGTAGTTAAGATTGACTTACCACATTCAACAATTTTGAATACATCGGACAATTCTAGGGTATCCAAATTTTCCGATCTTCGTTGCAAACAAAATATTTGTTCAATTTGAATATGACGTAACGATTTAACATGCTGCACCATACCAAGTATATTTGACGTTTTATAATTGCATAATTGGCAGCCGAGCATTTTACTTGTCGCCACCGTACTTATATACAACGGTGTCGATTCACTATTTAACGTCGTTGCATCACTATTATTAATTTGATGATGTGACGAAGAAGAACAACTACCGCCGACAAGCGTTGATTGCAACTGCTGTTGATCATGGTCGGGCTGTTCCGTTTTTATATTTGTCAGTAATGGTGTTTGCTGATGTTCAACGATCGATGGTAGTGGTGATGATGAATTTGAACTTTTTGGTGATTGATGTATACTATCCATACTGTGACTTATCGGTCGTGGTGATGTTAGTATTTGATTTATAGATGTCGCCATTGTCGAATTATTATTATTATTACTATTATTATTGTTGTTTGTGTAATAATTCGATATGATGAGTAAATGATTGAAAATGATTTTCATATTTTCATGCCGGATATTTTGTATATGTATACTTAGCTTTTGTATCGAATTTGTATAATAATCACAACAATTACATTTTAATTGTATTGTATTGTTGTTGTTATATTTTAATTTGTACTCATTTTTAATTCCACCCTCTTTGATATGATTTATGTAGTTTAGTTTTTGTATGTGCTTATCAGTTTTGCTATGCAGCTGGAAGTTGGCTTTTAAATTTGTCTTATAATTACATAAACGGCAAATATAATTACTATTTATTATGATCATAATGTCATTATTATTGCATCGTGATCGATCAGTCATTATATGATTGTTTAGCTCTTCAATTGAGTTTGTATTAAAATTTGAGCATACCAAGCACGTGAATAAAGTTTTTGGTGTTAAATCGGTTTCGATTGGTGGTTCAAATGTTTCCGGATTAAGACCGTGATCCGATTCATTACTGATCGCACCCGGTATAATACCACAATTTTGGGTCGTCCCTTGATTTACGACATTATTATTTGTAATTTGTCGTAATGGATTCTGTTGATTAATCATTGTGGTGATCGGTGTTGGTGACGTTGATTGCATATTTTGACCGACGCTATTACTACTATTTGGTGGCGGTTCATTCATTGTGCTTGCGTTAACCGCCTGATTTTGATGCTGAATCATCTGGATTAGTAATGCTTGGCTATAGGCTAAATCGGCAATTGCGGCTTCGGGTAGAAAATTTTGTAAATTTGATAGATTTTGTCCGGCCGAAACACCGGTTCCACTAGACGCACTTGTTAAATTTGGCGGACCACTTAATTGTCCTAAATTTTGTGATTGCTGTAAAAAACTTAACGCCTGTAGGTGTTTTATATTATTTTGTAGGACAACCATATTATGCGTATGCTTTTCACTTGTCATATGGATACGTAAATTTCTTGCCACACTCGTCTCATACGAACAGACATCGCAACGAAAACTTGGTTTTGGTTTTTGTTGTTGCTGCTGTATTGATTGCTGTTGCTGAGATTGTTGTGATTGCATAACTTGTTGGCTCTGCTGCTGTTGGGAGGGCGTTGTCGATGGTTGATTTTGTAAATTTGATAATACAATTTTAGGACTTTCTCGAATTTGATCGACCGGTTGTGCTTGCGTGGATAAATTTTGTTGGGTATTATTTAGCTCTTGCATATTATTCAAATGCTTATCACTTTGCATATGAATTGATAAGTTACCCTTTGTCGTTGTTGAATAGTTACAAATTTCACAACGATATGGTTTGTAACCGCAGGTATACGATTCACCTCGTGCTAGTCGCGGATGTTGTTGTCCTATACAGAAATTGGAAAGCAATTTTTTTGTCATATAACCGATATAAATCGTTTTTTTCAATTCAAATAAAATAATTTCAAAATAGACCCATCATTTCTCGATGTATTATGCGACTTTCTGTGCTGGATCCGAGTAAGAGGGACAACATCTTGTTAAAATTTATTAAACTTTCGATTGAATTTGAAAATATTTTATTTGAGAGCTATTTCGATTACAACAATAAATAAATAAATAAAAACACAAATTCTTACCTGCTAAACAATAACCGCACGCACTTTCTCCATCCGGATGTTTTTCGCGCATATGAATTTCTAATGTTTCCTGATATTTATAATGCCAATTACATTGCGGACATTTAAGTGTTTTACATGAGTTGCGCGTCGATATTTGTACCCCGCTATTCAGTCGAACCGAATTTAATATCATTTCGCAGCGAGCACAATCGACACCAATCGGCCGGCCATTGATATGTTCGGGGCATGCACCAATTGTAAAACTTGGTGCGATTACGGAAGCGGATGTTGAATTAATTGGAGTCGATTGACTTTGTAAACTAGATTGTAAACTCGATACAAGGGTTACTGATGTATTTGAAATTGTCGACGATGGGGTGGCGGATGATTGATTTGGCGACATTGTTAAATTATTTAAATTGGTTGGCGATTGAAGATTTGTTATATGATTTAAATTATTTGTTGGTGATCGGGTTGGTGTGACCGGTGATTTTAAATTTAAATTAATATTCATTAGTTCACAATTTTTACAATCGATTTGGCCCGATTTAACGATGCCTGCATGTTCGGGACATTGCAAATGGAGCTGATTATCACGTTGCTGTTGTAAAAATTCGGTTAGAAATTTATTATTTTGTACACTAGTTTCGGTACCACCTAAATTTAATTCATTTAGGCTCGAAAGCATCGCGATACTTGATTGTGACACACCCGTTGTGGGAAATGTTGATATCGTTGTTGTTCCACATGCGGATGTCGTTGAGGCGGCGGCGACGGGCATCACGGATGTTGCTATAACCATATTATGATGATTTGAGTCATTTGATTGCATTGTATTAGGATGTTGTGGCATGTATTCACTTTTAATATTATCATTAATTGTTTTATGAATATCAAGAGGTTCTAAAAATGATATTTGTGGTTTCTCGTCAATATTTCTTTGTATAATGGCACTGGAATATTCTCGATTTAATAATAATTTCTCGGATTCTTGTAAATTTAATGTGTGTTCATTATTCGCATGTAAACTAAATGACTTCGTATTGCCAAAACTAAGTTTACATATGAAACACATAAGAATTGGTTTTGATATTTTATTTGGTTCAATAATATTAACTGTTGCATCATGCGCGGTAACAACACGAAATGAATGTATTTTTGGATTATTTGGTGGTGCTGGACCTTTAAAAAGACACAGAAAAATAAAAGTTTTTGATTTTTATAACAGAGGGTTTTTGGTTTGTAAAAAAAAAAAAAAAAAAAAAAATTATTCATGAAACAAATTAAATCATAGCCTAAATGTTACAGTACATAGATAGACTTACCCGATGAACATGTTTCTGATATATTCGATAGGGAATCGTTTTCTGAGTCAATAATATATGCACTACCATCGGCATTATAAACAATTTTACCCTGAAAACTTTCGACATCGGAACATGAGACTGGCGATGCTTCATCCGAATCATATTCCTGTAAATAAAAGCATAATGCATATGAATAATTAAAATATAATTTCAATATGCCATTCAAATTGCATGACTATATACTCGTAGTAATATACTGAGTGACAGGTATCAGGATAATCAAACTTTTCCACAAATCTATTGATTTTATATGTGTATACATATATGTCTATATATATATACAAGGGAAAAAAATCAAATTAAAAAATGTAAAAACTATATAGTTTGAGTGGGTGATGTAAAAAACATATAGGTGGTGGTGGTGCAATCATATTTTAATCAATAGTGGTAGCAAATTGTAATTCATTAAATTAGTTTGTGTATATACCAACATATTTTCCAACAAAGATTGTTTTATTTTTTATTTCCATTTCTAAATAATTCAAGTTTCGTTCAAATCCTCTCCTCCTTCTCGTCGTCCTCACTTTATAAATGTGTATTTCAATAATGAACATTATAATTATTTCAAATAAATCCAGGTGGTGAGAGGTTTCATTATTATTATACGGGGGGCTATAATTACAGGTATTAATACTATGGATTAATTTTTTATTTTATTTTTTTATTTTCATTTTTTAAATTTTCGGGTTCTTTGTGTGGAATGGGTGAATATTTGATTACATTGATTAATACTTTTGTGTATCATAACAACACAAATTTAATTATCGATATATAGTCCCGTCTAAATTCAGTTGAGGTTCGCGTAATGGCTATACGATGATCGACACCCGAACGGTGGCAAACCAACAAAAATTGTACTAAAGCATCATAACAACATAAAAAACATAAATCCATCGACATAAAATAATTCGAATTTTTTTGATTTTAATTTTACGAAATTTTATAAAATAAAAATTTCAATAATTTTAGTCGACCGTACCAAGCACTCACATAGTAAAACACACAAAAATTTGTCTAGCACTGATACAAAACCATTTTTCGTGTGTTTTACTATGTGAGTGCTTGAAAAGTTCGGCAAAACTTTGGTATTGGGCGACATTTTAACTTAGACTCGTTATCACAGGAAAGGCTTTCAAGCCTGATGCCATCATCAACTCACAAAGGAAAATGAAGAATTGAGAAAAGGTTTTTAGAGACTGCCGAATTTTATGCTGATGAGGAGGAGTTAACAAAAGAGACCGAATGGATTGTCAAACGGAAAAAACGTCCAAGCAAGAGAAGGAAAGCGGAATACCCTCCGGAAGTAGCTAGTTGCTCGCGGACAGAATCTACTAATAAGAAAGAGGCAAAGGGAACGCCCCAGAATGATTAAAAAAAGTGAAAGCAAACCACCAACAAAAAGAAAAACCACCACCAATTAATATTATTGATATAACCGCAAATGGAGCTGTCCAAAATATTTTAAAATCCGTTACAGATAAGGAATATAGAGTAATATCCGTAAGAAACAATATATGGAAAATCTACACACCGGACTCTGATACTTATAGAGCTTTATCAACAAAGCTTAACTTAGCGAAAATCGAATGGTATACATATGGTTATGGCAAGGTGCCTCCATCCAACCTGTACAATAAAAGACATTATGTAATTTTTACAACGACAAATATAATTAAAAGAAAGAAAGTCACAGAACGGTCCAAATTTAAAGTTACCAAAAGAGGTCTCCTGTTATTTATGTTAACTTTAAATAACAAAGAAAATATAGAAGCCATCTTTAATAATATAAGAACATATTTTAAAATGGAAGCATTACGGGAAACCTCTGGGCTTATAGCGCAATGCAAGAAGTGTCAAAGTTTAGTGAATTAGAGACACCCTACTCAGGCGTGTTCACTTAATAGAAATTTCCCTACAACATGTGTGAGATGCAAAGAGCAACATCCGGCAAACTACAGAGGCTGTATAGTACCTAAAGAACTACAAAAAATTAGAGACAAATCACGGCAAGGTCCACCATATTATAAAATGCCGGTAGCCATTAACGTAAACACCAACCATAGAAACTTTACCACATTTATATCGAGTAAAGTAACTGATCGCAAGTCATTTTCGCAAATGGTGGCATCCGGGCTACAAAGTACGACCCCAGACAAATCAGTAAATTTTAAAGACTCCAAAGATGCATCTATGCTTGTAAAAATATTTAAAAGCATCGAAACGCTAACTACACGACTTATAAAACAAGACAGATCTATAGATGATTTAAACAGAATATGGGATAATCCAACATATTCCAGAGTTAAAAAGTAATCTTACTTAAATGTCATATACCAAAATACGTGGTTACGTTTCTTATCCCGCTTTACATCCAGCAGAAACTTATAGAGCACCAGAAGGATCAACAATATTTGTGAAAGAAAATATTCAACATCATGGAGGGAATAAAAATTGAAGAAGAAAGTATGCAAGTAGCTACTCGGCATTCAACTTAACAACAAAATAATATTCAATGTCTGTTGAATTTATTGTCCTCCATGACATAATTTAAATAAAGAGAAAAAAAAACTTTTTGGGGATTAAGATTAACAACTCCAAAGGGTAGAGGAGAACTATACGCCGCAGGTCGAGCTTACAATTCTTTCAGGAGGAAAACCAACGTACTGGCCTACTGACACAACGAAAACTGCGGATCTAATTGATTTCTACATTACAAGACGGTATATTAGAGAAAACCACATTTATCTAGAAAATAGTGAAAGTCTTTCATCGGACAACTCGCGCGTCATTATATGACTGTTAGTTCCACGATTGTTAAGAAGGAAAATTCACCTAGACACTCAATCAAGCATCCGGTTCAATTAGAATATAAAGTGGAACTACTGATCATTAATATACAACAAGCAGCATACCCCTGTAATCCAAAACAAGGAGCGTAATATTTTCACTTATCAGGGAGTTGGTTAATGAAAAACGGAAAGCAAGGCAACCTTGGCAGAGAAACCGCGCACCACAAAGCTAAATAATTGTTAGTAACCTCTGCAAAAAGCTTAAGCAAAGAATTAGATAACTGAAAAATGGATGGGTCACCCGTTATCTTCGTAGTGTTACCGACGATAAAGAAACTTAGTAATCTCTATGGAAAGCTACGAAAGCATTAAAAAGACCAAATTATCAAATACCGAGGGAGAAATTGGAAGAGAGTTGAACCATAGCATAAATACGTAAAAATCTCCTTTCTATGATTTAATTACAGGTGAAATAGTGCAGGCACTCACTATTCATGGCTTCATTTCGACTGCAATATGTACCTCTGCAATAGAAACTAGCAGAAATAATTATGATACCAAAGCGGATAAACCATATAATCATAAGAGAAAGCCACTCCACCATATTGGATTACAATTATTATTGAAGATGCACTTGAAAATAAGAAAATATGCTCAACAATATTTTTGGATGTAGCACAGCCTTGGATTTGAATATAAACTGCACCGAGATTTGCTAAAAGAATACTTTCAGATATTGAAATCTTATATTGCTAACAGATATTTTCGTGTTAGATATGAAGAAGAATTTTCCAATGTAGCGTGCTGGGGCCAGTCTTGTATTTACTTTACACAAGCGACTTATCAACCACCAGCGGAACAACAATAGCAACATTCGCAGGCGATACAGCAATTTTAGCTACTGGTAAGTAGACGAAGCAATCATAAAAATGCAACGGGCTACAAACCAACTAAATATCTGGTCCAAAAAATGGCGCATTAAGCTAAATGAAGAAAAATCAACGCACGTTAACTTACTAATCAAATAGTCAATTGAATTTTTACCAAAATATATTTCATCACTTTCAATTCAAATGAGGCATTTAAAAAAATACTATTCGCATTTCTACCGATGATGATAATCTAGATGTGAAATAATTAAATTTGGAGGATTTGTTCAATACAGAAATACAATTTTTGAAGAAAAGAAAAATATAATTTGTACACAACCCCAAAAAACGCTCATAGGCAACTAATACATTGGGATTGTTCTCCCCATAATTTGTGGAATGGTGTTCAAGTGTCAGAATCCGATGAAAACGGAGCTTCCAAACGGAATCAATATGGCCGAGAAGAACGTTTTCTATAGAGGCATTGTCCAAACGAATTCTTCTATTTTAAAGGGTGCAGATTTGTGTAGTCTTGCCACCTTGTCTTATAAGGTGGTAAGCGTGCCACATTTACATGATAAGGTATATCATAGTCGCAATCCCTATGTTATGAATTGAATAGTATAGGGGCTCCAGACAATTGCTCCATACTCTTTTTGGGATCATATACGTAGGCGAAATACAGCGTCATAATGTTGATTTGCCATGGAATTCATTGATAAACCCAAACATTCGCTTTGAGTTCGCTTTGGCTACGATGTTATCTATATGCCAGTTAAACGTCATGTTGTGGAAAAATGTGACACCCAGATCTATTGAGTTTCACAAACACGTTGCAATTCGGCGCCCTTGATTTTTTATTTATTGATTATAGGATTTTTCTTCCTGTGAAATGACATAATCTTGCATTTTTTGGTGTTTAAATACAATGAGTTGTGGTCACACCATTCACTAAGACCATTAATATCCTCTTGTAATCGGTCAGTATCGATTCATTCTTTGATTGTATGGACAATTTTAATATCGTCTGCAAAAATGAGCATGTTACAATTTTTTATAACCTCTGTAACTCTGAGAAACACCCGAGGTAACTCTGATAACTTTGGATTTCGTATTTCCAATTAACACATATTGTGTGCAGTTTGTTAAATATGAGCTGAACCATTTTACAAATTTCAAAGAAAATTCAAACGCATTAAGACTATCAAAGACCTTACGATGACGTACCATTGTAATTTTAAAGGTGTTGCAAACAACCAGCTCAAATAATTTGGGAATGGATGATGTTGATTGATTTGAATGTTATATGGGAGTATGCCATTAACTTCGTAACCGTATTTCCAGATGACATTTGGCAAATTAAAGTTACTTAGTGCTAAATTAGAGAAATTAGTTGTATTTATAAATTCACTGACTGCATCACTACATCTGGCATAAATGTCACTTTCTGACTGAAGTGCTATGTAATTTCCACTCTGATAGTTTTAAATTTACTGGCGACTTGTATAGTGAAGAATGTACGGCAATAAGAACACCTCCATTCAATTTTTTTAAGCTAGTTGCTGCAGAGCGATCACATATATCCATTATGATACTCGTAATAACTTCTTAACAAGAAAACATGACTTTTACGAATGCTACAGATTTAGTAATAGTACGTTTATCAACAGATCTAGGAGACGATGCACTAGCTGAACACTAACACCATGAACGACTAAAGGGTAGAATACGAAAATGTTGCTTGTGACATCTGAACTAGTTTTCAAAGTATTTGTAGATATTTTTTTCTCGAAATTTGTTATTTATATAAGACTTTAATGATCTGTAATAAGTGTTTGATTCACCGGTAAATTATCGGTTAACCGGTATAATACAAATTTCAGTTAATTTACGGTCCCTAAATCGGTAATTAAGCTACATGTAATTCTATTACTTCATAAAGTACTGAAACCACCAATCTCGTCGAACCTGTACAAATAGTGGAGAACTGTTCACAATTATTGGTAACAAGAACTTTGTGTGGGTTGATTCGAATTTTCAATGGCCTCACTAAATTGAACATTTATTGAACATTTCTCTGCTAGATAATTTGTCGTGTGTTTTATAATTTTTAATCTTATTTTTATTTATCAAAATTATTAGAAAATAAAAAATTCTCGATACTAAATTTAAATCGACCTGTCCAAGCACCCACATAGTAAAAAACACGAAAAATTGTCGTGCACAAGTGCTAGACAATTCACAGTGCAATATTTGTTTAATGGATTTATGTTCTATATACATTTTTTCTTGAATTTGACTCTTTAAGATTTGACTCCTTGTTCGAGATAACCAGAGTAAATTGAAAGAAATCAGACGAATGAAGCCCGGCGGTCCGCCAAATTATCTAGTGGAATTATTCAACCGTGTTATGCAGGTAGTTGAACGTTGTTGGCCGAACATCAATCAGTTAGCCGTAATATCAACATTGATAATGTTCGTCCTATTAAAATAACTCTTTGCCAAATCAAATTACCTTAACCAAAATTTAAAAAAACGTAGGAGGAGCAAATAGTCATCGAGTAATTCCATATTGCTAACAAAATTACGAATTAAACATTTATTTCTAACATACTATTGCCAATATATTAAATCAACGTGTTTTCAACAATGACCCAATTCTATTCTTAAAGATACACCATGTATAAAGGAAGGAGTCACTTGCATATAACATTATATACGAGGTTTGATCAAGAAATATCCAGCGCACGCATCTTAACATTTATTAAAGTTTGTGACATAACGCGCTGTGATGTAATTTATAAGCGGACTGTCGTGTCAATTTGATAGCAATCTATGATAATTTTAGAAAGAATATAATTTGGACAAAGCGTGTAGAGAGAACAATTATTTTGAAAATTATGATCATCATTGGGTAGCTAAAAAGTTTAAAAACAAGTAAATGGCAGGGATGAAATTATTTTTCTGAATTGTTAGTAAATTCCCTACCGAAGAATAACTATTTCCAGTTTCCTACTGAAATGTAATACTTGTATTTAAAGAGGCGTACGTCAACGTCATTTGTATGGGTTGTTTTTTGATCAAACCACGTACATACGCTATGTGTATGTATAAAACCAAAATCATATAACGGACATGTGTACTTACCTCCGAATTTGCAAAACAACTTTGTGGATCTTCCCGTTTTCGTCTCCTTTTTCTAGGTGCTGGTTCTGTATTTATAGGTGATTCAGATAGAGGAGGTGGTGGCATACTAGACAATGCAGATTTATTTAATTTCGATATAATTGAATTTGTATGCGTTGTACTTGTCGTACTATCAGTCGTTGTTGTTGTTGTTATTGAACCACCCGATATACTTGTGAATGATAATGGCGATAAATCGGATGATTGCAATTGAATTGTGGTGGACGTTAATATTGTTGGTGGCAGCGGCGGCGGCGGCGGCAGCGGCGGCGATGTTGATAATATTGTTTTACTATTATTCAATTGCAATCTAGGTGATATTGTTGTATGTGTGGTGGATAATAATAATGGCGGGCTTATTGATTTATTTATTATTGTAGTTTGAGTATCATCTGATTGATTTAGACTAATGTTATTAGCACCAGACGGCGATAAGGTACTTAATGCAGCCACTATCGATGATGGTGATTCAATTATTTGTGTTGTTGGTATTGTCTTGTCAATAGTATGCGATGGTGATAATGAACTGGATGCGGAGGAGGTTATTATAATGGATTGATTCGTTGGTGGGGTAACTGGAAGTGACCCCGAGCCGAGCGATATTGCTCGGCCGTCGAATTTAATCGACTCCGTGGTTGCGGCGATCAATGACACATACTGCAAATAAACAAACAAACAAAAAACAAATAAACAAAAAATACGAAATAAATTTGTAATTTTATGAATTTAATTTAATTTACATTTACAAAAAAAAAATAAATAAAAAATTGATTTTGGAGACCTTGAAATTTTTAAATTCTGGAATTTCGATTTCTCTTTAAAAAAAGATTCAATTGAGAGACATTTCATTGCCAATTTAGCATGGATCATCAATATTAATGTAACTTACACTTTCCGGGTTGTTTTTTTCGGAATTTTGGTTGGAAAGTTTCTTGAATATGCTTTAAATAACTATATATATATACACACACATATATATATATATATATATATATATATATATATATATAGATATATATATATATATATATATATATATATATATATAACCATGTATGTGTTTGTTTGCGTTTGTATTTTGGCACAGACACACACGTTATTAAGTTATTAATTTTTCGATGATCATATCTGATCAATTTAGTAATTAAGTTTTTTTTTTGTTCAGTGTTTGAAACTAACCAAATATCATGCCACACAAAAAATCATCGTACATTATTATAGACACATACTTACACTCAAACACACACACACACACATATACACCAAAATAAATTTTTAAATTGGTAATAATTTTAGAAGACCGACAAAAAAAATAAATTTGGTCCCCTAAAATTAAATTTTAATTATAGAGTCAAACTAAGAGATTACCCAAGTCGCAAATTAGTTATAGATAATTTTATATAATTATTGTTTGTAAAAGAAAAAAAAATCATTATTTAAGAAAACCAAAATTTAATTACATTTTCTTAATGATACTTCTCTTTTTTGTTGTAATTATTAAAAAAAAAAAAACAAATTTGTACAGTATAGGGTCATGATAATATCGGTGTGCCTCATTGTTGCGATCATCAGTATGTTGTTAGAAAATTATAAAAGAATCAAAGAAATTAATTAATTTTTATGTTCGGTTGAATTTGAATTTTTTCTTATTTGGTTGGTTGGTATATGTATATAGACAGAGATGATCAATGATCAAAGACGTGCTCGTTTTCAGAAACATGATCAAAGTTCCACTGTAAAATTATATACGTGCGTGAATCATTATCATCTTTTCTGTGTTGTTAGATTTTTTTTTCTTTTCTGAGCTTTTTTTTTTTTGTAATTTTATTACTTTTGATAGAGAGAGCTTGGTCATTCACGAAAAAAAAAAAAAATAATTATTATTTTTTTTTTGTTTGGAAATAATTGGTCTGTGTAATAACTTCCCGTGAATTTTTGTTTTTATTTCGGTTATTATAGAATTTATATAAAAAAAAAAATCAAAATTATATTCATTCATAATCGAGATTTTAATTTAAACCAAAAAATTGTAATTAAACTATAATTTTATTGATAAACATTTTGTTTTGTGGTCAACAGTTGATGAGAATCGTGTTTGGCTGAATTAATATTATATTAACGTATATAACCATAGTTTTAACCATACACAAAGGTAAAATGATTTGGCTAAATTGTCTGTTGAGTCGAGGACATAACGAGATATTTTAGAATATAAGTTAATAATTGATATAGATGTTTAGCGGCAGTGGATTTCGCAAAAATGCACTACAATCGATATAATTAATTATTCAGTTTCTAGCAATACGTAAGCACTCAGAATACACGAAACACATACATGTTCTCCTTATCAAATTTTAATCGACCTTTCCAAGCACTCACATAGTAAAATAAACGATTTTTTTTTTAAAATCAGAGCTTTACAATTTTCTGGGTGTTTTACTATGTGAGTGCTTCAAAGGTCCGACGAAAATTTGGTATCGAAAATATTTTTTCTATATACGACAATTCATAAATAATAAGAAAATAAAAATATATTCTCGATACCAAATTTTAATCAACATTTTGAAATACGCACATAGTAAAACTCACGAAAAATTGTTTTGTTTAAATGCGACAAAATTTTTCGTGTGTTTTACTATGTGGGTCCTTGGCAAGGTCGACCAAAATTGGTTAGTGACAGTTTTTTTTTTGTTATAAAGTTTCGAAAATAAAAATTAAATTAAAAACAATTTCGATGCCCAATTTAAATCGTCTTTTTAAGCACTCACATAGCAAACTACACGAACAATTGTTTTGCATGAGTGCTTGACAATGCACTAAATATTGTCTTTAGCCTCGCACATAGGATGCAAAAGTAGGGTTGGGCTCAAACGGAATTTTTTTAGAAAGAAATTTAGAAATCCATGAGTAAAATTTATAAATTTAACAATCCAGGTGTTTTCTGTTTAAATTACAAAATTCCGAAAACTTCTCAATTGTTAAATTTTAAAATTACTCCTTTCCAATATTTTAAAATTATTAAAAATTCAGGATAAAAGTTTAAGAATTCCAAAAATTAGGAACTGAACCAAATTTTAAAATTACGAATTTCATAAATAGCATTTTTTGCAATATTTAGGAATTAAAATTATTTAAAAATTATAAATTTTTAAATTGCCTAAATATTGAATTTTTAACAATTACGAAAATCAAAACTTCGTGCTACTTCTCTCACATTCTCAAAAAGTTTAAAAAACATTTTATTATCAAACATTTTTGATCAACTGTATAAGTGTGAAAGTGCAACAACACTTTTTCTTAACGTTCGAAACTTCGTTCTGATTAAATTGCTCTGTATCGAGTACTACACCTACATACTAACATTTAGAAATATAATTCAGGCACTATGTTGTTTACAAATGAAATTTTGCCAAATATTAATCCTAACGAAGGTCACATCATTTCAATCAGCGAAATCACTCGAAAATATGTGACATTGGACCTTAAAAACATTTAGATACTAAATCGGTTCATCAAATTCATGATTTGAACTAATTTATTTAGCTTGTGGATTCGATCACATATACCCAAACGTGAAATTATTGTTTTCTTGCCACTAGAGGGCTAATCGAAGCCGAGACAGTTCAAATACAAACCGCTTGACCCAACGGAATCAATTGTGAACGAATAAGCTGTTTGAACTTGTCCAAATCTATATAGTTCATCCTATTCGATTTAACAAATTATGAAAAATTCCAGAATTCTATACAATGAGCGAAGAGAATGAACGCAAATGAACAATATTTTCTTGAAATGTGGTCAAGTTTGATTAAATTGTGAGATTTGTTATTTTAGATCAGTATACCTAGATTGTGCAATCTGATGCAAATTAGTAAAATTTTCGAACTCAATATTTACGAACTAACCAGAAATACGAAACTTAACTTATAGAGAAGCCTAGAACAACACGCATTAAAATTATTGCGAAAAATCCTCTAACCGTGTTTATTCGTAAATGTAAGGCTGCCAGATATGCCCGCAGAAGAGGACAGGTGCGGATGATGTACAACGACTAAATTATAAAAATCCCAAAATCTTGCCAAGCCCATGGCATCATTTGTGTCTTGTTATTTTATTGAGATGAGTCTACATATACGACTTGAGAATTAAGAGATTAACTTTTAACGGATACAGCTCCGAGTTTTAATTGTATAGCTCCATGTCAGCCTATACTGACATGAACAATAGTTTGGCCCATGAATTCTGCACTCCAAAAGAAGGTCATAGATGTGTTCTTAATCATCCTGGTCGAAATTATGGATGAAGTATCACTTTTGAAGTATCATCCTGTCTCTATTGGAATTCGAACCCGGTATCTCCCGATCCAAACGTCACAGCTTTATCCACTGTGCTATTTGCTTGGTAATAGTCAGTTCAGTTTTGAAATGATTTGAAAAAGAACAGGGCAAGACATCACTTTTTGGGAAGGATTAACTGTTTCAAAGACGGACAGTCCCTCCCCCAAAACCGGACATCTGACAGCCATAGTTTCTGAAATGGCGAGAATTTAATTCGAAAACACTTGGGATAGTAGATAATAGTTTTTGAGGGGAGTTTTAACTGACCCGATACATATCTTCTTGGTCAAACCATATACTCTGGAACCAACCTAAACAGATTTTGAATTTAAGGTCGAATTTAGCTATTTGCCATTTAAACTTGTAATCAATATTTAACAAAAACGGCTGACACACAAGTATCCAATTGGGATAATGTATGATTAGAACATGCCGAACTCTAAATTAAGACTGCCAGCTCAAAATTTACTGAAATTTTTCGTATATTTGGAGAACCTACGATATATAGAAATTCAAAGAAATATTTTGTTATGTATGTGAAACCATTTTCATTTTCTGGTCAAGAAAAATGTTCGCAACCTCAAAAAGGGGTAATTTTCTGAATTTAGCAGAAATTGTAGTTAAATTTTAGGGGAACTGCCTAACTCAATAAATCATATCAGACTCAACTCATATCAACAGAATGTTGATCAAAGTTATGATGTCAAGCTTATTAGGAGTGCTCTAGGATTGCGATACAAATTTTACATTCAAGTCACGATCTTGAAAAACTGATTGCTATGATAGCAATAGAGTTTAGTGATTTGTAATGGAACTAATATTAGCCAAACTTAAAGTAGCCCCGATAAAGCAGCCTAATGAAAATTTTTGACCAGAACAATGTAAAGCGTATAGAATACCAAAACCAAATGGATTGGCAAATTTCATTATACCTGAAAACACGCAAAAACGTTTTATGTTACATGCTGCGAACCAAAATTGCACATAAGTTTCTCACTCTAAGCGACTTATCACAAGCTGAAAACAGGTTGTGCAGTTACGAGCAACAGAAGTTCTATCAGCTGAAATATCTTCATTAACAGCGGCTAAAAAGTTTAAATCCCTTTTTGGATCAATCTGGAATCTTTCGCGTGGGTGACACGACGAGCACGAATACAGCAAGCAGAGATTTTGGATACCACGGGGAATGTCACTCACAGTAAAACTAATCATTGATAAAACTGCAAAACATAAAAGATCCAAAGGAAAATTAATAAATAAGCTCATGGATGCAGTTTGCCTTTATTCAAGAGTCGATTTAGTGCCACCCGTTTCTAAATAGAGAAATCGATTTTGCGGCCCTAAACACGTGGTAGAACTGATTTTTAGTGGCAATGGCACTTTTGTTGAGCCAATAACAAATTGAATCAATTATTCAACAAAATTGGTGGATTATGGGAATCTTGGGTCAAACTGTGAGTGATTGGACCCACAATAGCTACACTGTTTAAGAAATGACTCGATAGTTTTTGAAAATAATGTCTGCTACATGATCACACAAATTATTCGGTTTTTTCAATCACTATTGAATCATACTGGCGATCGTGTTAAAATCGCACACGTTCGATTGCAAAAATTATCGTTCAATTGCTATTGATGAATTATGATCGTATATGTATATTTGCGACCGATTCGATTACGATTTCTGCTATATGATCACACAAATTATTCGTTTTTTTTAATTACTATTGAATCAGACTGGCGATCGTGTTAAAATCGCACAAAAACTCGATCATACAATTGCGAACTTATATATATATATATATATATATATATATATATATATATATATATATATATATATATATATATATATATATATATATATATATATATATATATATATATATATATATATATATATATAGGTATATATATAAATATATATATATATATATATATATATATATATATATATATATATGTATATATATATATATATATATATATATATATATATATATATATATATATATATATATATATATATATATATATATATATATATATATATATGTGAAGGATTAAGTTAAAATATCGGCGATCGTGTATATGATCGTATATCGGCGATCGATTCGATTACGAAATTGAGAATATCGTCCCAAAATGTCGTAAGTAGATGCGGGTGGTCGAGTTATAATCGCAAAAATTGTCAACAATTGTTATATATGATTTGCGATCGACCTGATTAGGGAATAGAAGCCATAGATCTTATATATTGTCACGTTACATATCTTATTTTTTAATGTGTACATAGTGTGGGAGTCCACGATCGCGCTTAGCCAAATAAACTTAAAATATTTAAAAAACTAAAACTAAAAACCAAATACAAATACAATTTCAACACCGTCGGCTAAGCGCGTAAAAAATCGTACATATATCGTCATATTTTCTTATATATTATATATTTTTTTTTATATACATATATAATAATAATAATAATAACAGTGTTAAAGGCCATTACTGGCCCCTTACTGAATCAACAATCTGGCTCCAACGGTTTCGATCCTGAGCTTGGTCTTCATACTGTCTTAGACAATCTGAAGAGGCCAAGTCGTTCTCTACATCGTGGCGTCGCCTGCAACGACCTCTGCGCCTACCATATGGTGGCTCTCCTTTCAGAGATCGCTGCACAATTCGTTCCGGATCAGCACGCAGAACGTGACCGAGCCAGCGTACTCGCTGAGATCTAACTTCATGTACAATATCGGGGATCTTCATCAGATCTCTGATCTCGAAATTGTACAGAGCTCGGTATGTACCATCTATTTCGCGTTTAGGGCCGTAAATCACACGCATGATTCTTCTCTCAAATGTAAGGAGCCATCTCTCGTACTCATCCGTCAGCGCCCAACTTTCACATCCAAACATAACAACGGGCCTGATCAACGCTTTGTAAAGCTTCAGCTTCACGGCACTTGATAAGTGTTTAGATTTTAGCAGTGGCCTTAGAGGATACAAAGAACGACTGCCAGCTGCCAGCCGCACTTTAATATCCTCACCCACACTGTTATCGTGAGTGATAAGAGAGCCCAAATATTTGAACCTCCTCACTCCCTCAAACGTGTGGTGGCCACTACTAAAATCTGGTGTGCCATTGTCTCTAAAACCAGAGATCAGGTATTTCGTTTTGGACTCATTGATCTGGAGTCCAACAGAAGCTGAAAACTCTACAAGCGGATCAAGTATTTCTTTCACTCCGTTGTTATTCAGTCCAATCACGCATATGTCATCTGCATATGCAAGCACTTGATTGGACTGGCGATATAAGATGTTACGCTGAGGTGTTTCAGTCTTACGAAAGATGTACTCCAACATGAGATTAAAGAGTATCGGGGACAGAGCATCTCCCTGCCGAACACCCGAGTTAACTGCAAAAATTGTCGATAGCCTGTTCTCAACTTTAACACAGCATTGAGACTGCGTCACTGTCATCCTACACAGTCGTACCAATTTTGTTGGCATTCCTAGGTATTCCAGGGCAGACCACAAACTCTCTCGATTGATCGAGTCGTAGGCCTGCCGGAAATCCAGGAAAACCTGATGTACGGAGATGGATGTCTCATAATATTTAGATAGAATCATCCGCAGCGAAAAGACCTGATCAGTGACTGATCGATTCGGACGAAATCCTCCCTGATAGTCACCAACCAAGCCTTCCGCCAGAGGAGTGATTCTATCCAATAAAATGTATGACAGTAACTTGTATGCTGTTCTATACATATATACACGATCATAAAATCTTATCAAAAACAGATAATCATTAAGATCGGTGTTGTATATAAAAAGGTGTTCAGAATATATATTTGATTTCAATCGCAATATATCATTGTGCTGTGTGTGTGTGTGTGTGTGTGTGTTTGAGCAACTCCGTCCTTTTCTATTTTTGATTTTTGTTGTATGTTGTCTAATTTCTCTTCAAATTGAACCGCGATCTTTGAATGATAGATAGATAAATTTGAATAGAATTTTTGTAAGAAACTAAAAAGTACGGACATTTTTTTTTTTTTTAATTTTTTGATTGATTTTTTATTATTATTTAAACTTTTCGTGGTGGGTGGGCTCTGTTTTCTAAATTTTTACATATTTATCTTATATATACACGTATAGTTTGTATATATAGTAGTTACCAATAATAGAGGTAAATATTAGTGCACTGTACCCAAAATCTTGGTAAATTTTCATAAATATTTTGAGCAGCAATGAAAACGCCATAAACTATATAAATCGAGTTTTGTTGGTTACGTCAGTGCTAATTATAATCTGGGTGTGTGATTCGATCTCTATTAGACGTGTTTTCTTTTTTTTCTTTTTTATTATATTAATGTATATAAAAACAGTTGAACCTCTGCAATATCCATTAAGTATATATAGTTTGGTTAACTTTCTTGCATTTTATGACAAATTTGCTGCCGAATACAATTAATCAAAATATCTTGATCGGTATTTTTCTTAAACTATATATAATTTATCAGAATTAACCCTGCCGTGGTGACGTTTAGTTCAGTTTCAATAAAATAAAAAAAAAAATTAAAATTAAAAAAAAAATGAGTCGCTTGGATAAATCAGAACAAATCGACATAATTTGAATCCATTTTAGTTGTAAAGAATGTCAAATTTTTTTTTCTTCATTATTTAAACAACAATTAATCTTATTTTATATTCTTAAACTCTAATCGAAAATATCTTTTGAGATTTTTTTTTAAGAATTTATAATTTATTAAGTATGTATTGATATTCGAAAATTAATTTCTATTTTTGGTTTCTATTCATCAAAAAAAAAAAAAAAAAAAAACAACAAAAAACTATCGATCTTCTTTTTTTTTCTATTGATTAAATTATAGAACAATGGATTTAGATTCCTCATCGCGTTTTTATTTTTATGGCTTTGATTAATTCAATTTATTTTTATAAGAAATATATATTATTCCCCCTTCAACTCGACCATCGGTAATGACGAATGAAGTACTGAATAAATATGATTAATATCGTTTTAACCCTGTCACGGTACAGTCTATATGCGCGATCTTATATTTACACAAAATTTGTATATAATCGACTATAAGTCAAATAAAAGAAGTCTAAGATCCGCTCATAAAGCCGCGTGGTTGAACTTCTGCGAGGAAATCAACAGTCTTTCTGCTGTCGCTGGACTCAATAAAGCTTTAGCTAAGAACAGTACGTGTAAACTGGATTCTCTTCGTCTACCGGACGGACAGCTTACCTCCTCCAACAAGGAAATTGGTGAGCTGCTCCATTCGGCTCATTTTCCTGGTTGTGATATCGTCAACTCGGATGATGTTGCTGCCGAGCTCAATAGGACGTCTGTTGCAAGTCCCGATTGGAGTTTGGCTCACAAGCTGATCAATCGTGATGTCTTGTGATGGAGCTTATTTTCCTTCGCATCTTATAAGGCTGGCGGCCCTGATGGTATTTTTCCTGCTGAACTTCAGCAGGGCTTTCCTCTAATTCAGGATCATTTGCTCCACCTTTTTCAAGCGTGTATTGCTTTTAGCACTGTTCCAAATTCTTGGAGCAGAAGTAGAGTTGTTTTTATCCCGAAAGCTGGTAGGTCCGATTATACGGATCCTAAGTCATTTCGGCCTATTAGTCTATCCTCAACTTTCCTTAAAGCTCTGGAATGAATTGTCGATAGATTCATTAGAGATCATTTTCTAATCACCTCCCCACTCAGTAACATGCAACATGCTTACAGAGTCGGTAAGTCCTGTGAAACCGCCCTACATGAACTTGTAACCAGGATTGAAAAATCCCTTAACAATAAGGAGTTTCTAGTGGGTACTTTCCTGGATATTGCGGGAGCTTTCGATAGCACTTCGTTTGCTACGATCACTACTGCCTGTACCAATTTTGGTATTGATCGCACCATTATCTTATCGATTGAATCCATGCTCAAGTCTCGCACTGTGGAGGCGGAGCTGGATGGGGTATTAGTTTCTGTTAAGGTTACCAAAGGCTGTCCTCAGGGAGGTGTGCTCTCACCTCTGCTGTGGCTCTTGGTCATTGACGAGTTACTGGTAAAGCTGCAGCAATCTGGCTACATTGCACAGAGCTACTCTGATGATCTTGTTTTGACAGTCTCAGGCAAATATCTCAGTTTCTTATCCGACCTAACTCAACATGCCTTAACTATTGTGGAGGCATGGTGTGTTGAAAAGGGTCTGCACGTCAACCCTTCTAAAATTGATTTAATTGTCTTTACAAGGAAGAGGAATAGTCTTGAACTATCTGTTCCCTCCCTTTTTGGGAGAACGATCACCAAATGTGACCAGGTCAAGCACCTTGGTGTTGTCCTGGATAGTAAACTTTCCTGGAAGAATCACCTGGATTATAAACTTCAAAAAGCAACTACCATTTTTTGGCAATGTAGAAGAGCTTTTGGGAAATCCTGGGGTTTAAGCCCTAGGATGCTTTCCTTCATTTATAAATCACTGGTCCTACCGCTACTATCGTACGCTTCTATTGTGTGGTGGCCAGCGGTTGAGCTATAGGCTTCTGTAGCCAAGCTTAATGGTCTACAAAGTTTTGCTTGCAGAGCTATAACTGGGGCTATGTCATCGACCCCACTTCTTGCTATGGAATCAATTCTTTCGTTGCCTCGATTATGCACCTTTATTTTAGGCTCAGCTTGTTCTGCAGCATATCGTCTGAGGTGTATTGGGGCATGGAATATTTTCGGTTCTATCGTAGGGCATCGACAAATTTTTAAAAATTATTCGTCATGTTTACCAGTAATCGATATGGTTAATGACAGACTACTGCCCGAACTTCATTTCTCAAATCATTTCTCGGTGGCTTATCCTTCAAGAGATTTGTGGAGTTCGCAGGATTTTATTGATAAATTAGATGAGTCCATAGTCATTTTTTCTGATGGCTCTCGTTCTAACCTCAGTGCAGGTTTTGGAATCTACTGTGCTTGGACGGATCTGAGACTTTTCGGTAGTCTTGGTTCGCATTGTACTGTTTTTCAGGCGGAACTAGTAGCGCTGACACGTAGTGTTATTGAGGCTTTAAATTTTGCTTTTAAAAACAAAAGTATTCTACTTTGTACAGATAGTAAAGCTGTACTTAACTCTTTAAGAAATCCCTTGACTATTTCTAAACTCGTCAAGGAATGTAAACATTTCATGAACCTTCTTTGTTCTAACAATAAAGTTACGGTCATGTGGGTACCGGCTCATTGTGACATCGTAGGCAATGAGATCGCGGATTGTTTAGCCAAAGCTGGCTCCCAATTTACTTTTGTTGGTCCTGAACCAGCGGTTCCTGTTTCTTTCAACTACGGGAAGAAAGTGATGAAAGACTACGCCTTGAAAGACCTAAGGTCTCAGTGGCTTGAGACTTTTAGTTGTCGTAAGGCGAAGTACTTCATTAAGGAGCCCAATTTGAGGTCAACGAAGTATGCTTTATCTTTAAAAAAGAACCAATTAAGAATCTTGGTAGCGATTCTTACAGGACATGGTCGTTTTAAAGATCATCTACATCGTATGCGTTTAGCTCATGATGTTATTTGCTAGGACTGCCTGGAGGAAGATGATGACTGCCTTCACTTCGTCAGCAGCTGTCCTGCTTTCAGTTCTATACGAATTCAGATATTCAACTTTAGGTCTTTAAATTTAGATCAGTTGTCTTCTCTGCCTTGGCCTAAACTTGTTCAGTTTGCGAAGGCAGCAGTGCGCGTTTGAGAATTGGGATAGAATCCTAGGTTTGCACCATGGGCCTTTGTGGCATTGAGTGCGGAATCCTCGAGGGTTCCAGCCAATTTTAATAATAATAAGTCAAATACAATATCCCTAGGGAACCAAACAATTAAGTTTCTTCGCTATTACCCAGCGCAAAACTTCTATAACCAGAAACTGAGGCTGATGTCGGAGTTTAAAAAATTAAACGACGATATATTATTTCAACCAGGCTTATACAAGGCCGATAGTTTTTAGACTACAATGAAAATCTTAACAAATAGCTCAATTCGACCCGAAGATAAATAATTTAGAAACTCTGAAACCAATTTCATCCGAAGAGGAAATTATAGGCAGAATAACTATAGAAAACTTGATCCGAACAGAAAAGAAAATTCTGATAGACACGATCTTCATCAACAATAATCAAACATCACCTTGTCATAAAAGGCGAAAAACCTGTATTCACCAAAACATATCGTTATCCACATCATCCGCAACTCCAAAACTCCTTATTCCTCTCTGATTTGGGTTGTCCTAAAAAATATCGCCTCCGGAAAAAGGAAAGTTAGAGTCGCAATTGATTACCGTTAACCGAATAAAAAAATAGTTGACCCAATTCCACAAATAGAGAAAATCTTACACAATTTAGGAAAATTAGTGCACTTTTCAACTTTGTATTTGAAATCTGGTTTTCACCAGATCTCTATGGACGAAGTCACAAGAAAAACCCGCATTTTCAACAGGGAAAGGTTATTTCGGCCTGAAAAACTGCCACATTTCAATGTGCAATGAACAATCTCCTACAAGATTTAATTGGAAATCTATGTCACGTATACCTAGACGACATAAATTAAGTGGGCCATAACTTGGATATCCACATACAGAACCTTAATAAAGTACTCTCGAGATTGTCAAATTTCAATCTGAAAATCCAACTGGATAAATGTAAATTTCTGAAACGGGAAAATTCTTGTGACACGTAATAATACAGAGCGGTGTCAAACTAAATACAGACAAGATTCAAAATTTTTTGGATTGGTTGCCACCTAAAACTTGCATGCTATTATAGGAGATTCATTATGAATTATTCTAAAATAACAAAGCCTATGTCCAAAACCTAAAAAAAGACACGAGTCCCAGCTACAGATCAAATATTAATAATAATCAGTTTTCAAAAAGCCATTACTGGCCCCTTACTGAGTCAACTATTTGGCTCCAATGGTTTCGATCCTGAGCATGGTCTTTATACTGTCTAAGACAATCTGAAGAGGCCAAGTTGTTCTCTACATGGTGGAGCCATCGTCGCCCAGAGATCGATGCACAGTTCGTTCCGGATTAGCACGCAGAACGTGACTGAGCCAGCTGCGATCGTACTCGCTGCAATCTTATTTCATGTACAATATCGGGGATCTTCAACAGATCTCTGATCTTGATATTGTACAGAGCTCGATATGTATACCATCTATTTCGCGTTTTGGACCGTAAAACACCCACATGATTCTTCTCTCAAATGTAAGGAGCCATCTCTCGTACTCATCCGTCAGCGCCCAACTTTCACATCCAAACATAACAACGGGCCTGAGCAACGCTTTGTAAAGCTTCAGCTTTACGGAACTTTATAGGTGTTTAGATTTTAGCAGTGGCCTTAGAGGATACAAAACACGACTGCCAGTTGCCAGCCGCACTTTAAAATCTTCACCCACACTGTTGAATGAATGATCAATATAAATAAAAGATACATAAATACGATCGGAAACCGTATAATATAAAAATTTCCCCAAGACCAAGCACTGAAAGGCTATAAGAACGAGTGCATATCGACATCTTTAACATCAACAGAGTAAATTTCTTGTCTATAATAGACGCATTTTCTAAATACTTACAGATGATTTCGATCGAAACCAAAAACCTTCTATAGACACAACAAATGCCTTAACGAAGTAGTTCACCCAGTTCGTGATCCCTAAAGTCATCTCTCAGATCATGAGACAACTTTCCAGTCGTTGCATTTAAGCAAACAAATCATATTTTTTGTAATTTCACACGCTAAAATCTAGGTCGATCTATTAAGTCCAAATTTTCAAAAGTGATCAGTATTCTTTATAAACCTTCTTTTTTTTTATTAAAGAAACATTGGTATGATGATCAATCCGCAGAGACAATATACAAATATAAGGGGGAATCGTCTTTTTTAGCGCACAGCTTCATTTTTTAATTAATTTTGTCCAAAAAAACAGGGGTTTGGCAGCTGTTCATATCACCTTGAGAAATTAGAACTAGTCCTCTGAATAAGGCGCTGTATTAATTAATTTTTTCCCAAGACTATTATTAGCTGTACTCATATATTACTTCAAAGGGGGTTTAGTAAACAAGTTATGATATTATTCGCCGACTCTTGTGTGTAATGAGGGTCCGGTAATTAAGTTTTGTGTCATTTATAAATTGTTTAACAAAAATATTCTCACAACTGTTTTCTTGACCATACATTTATATTAGGGACACGAATATTCTTTATTGAGGTGCGATATTGCAGATGTGCGCGTTTTGATTCCATTGTTTTTTTTGTTTTTTTTTGAATGGCAAAAGTTATATATAGGCACAGCCATTTTTGTCGTTGATTGTTACAGCAAAACATCAAGGGAAGGTTGGTTTGAAAATAAATAAAATAAATTTAACATCACTCTTGTGATAGATCAAAAAGATCTCCATATATTACGCATATTCTGGTGAAAAAAATTTATAGAGTCGAGATGAAAAAATGAAATGAATTATGAAAAATAGGAGGAATAGGACCAATTCATTTTCAACTATCTCTTAAATTTTTATCCAACTTCGATTTCTATTAAAATCCTATGTGGTTTGATTTAAGGTGCATCTTGAAGAGGAAGTGTGGCTATTTACAATTAAAACAATTTTAGTATCGGTTTCAAATTCAAATCAAATTTGCCGCAGAATTTAATTTTATAACAATTAATTTTAAAACTTGAAACGATCTCGGTTAATTTTGAACAATAATTAGAAGTGATTTCCCATCTATATGCTTGATTAGTAACACAAATTTTATTCAAATTTATTTTCAATTAACTCTCAAATTTTTATCCAACTTGTTTTTTTTATTGAAATCCTATGTGTTTTGATTTTAAGTGCGTCTTTAAGGCGGTGTTTGGCTATTAACAATTAAAAACAGTTTATTATCGGTTTCAAATTCGAATCAAATTCAAGTTCAATTCCATCCATTAAGATTGTATTTTACGACAGTTTGGTCGATTAGTCGTTCAGAATTAATAATAAATTAGAGAGATAGTGCAGTCCAGATTTTTTGTCTGCAGGAATCTCTTGATTTAACTGGTGGTATATAGCCAGTGCGACTTTGCATCAGAAAAAATGTTTAAAATTTGAAATATTGAAAATTAGAATCTCGATAAACATAGAATTTTTTTTTTTCAAATTTTGCGATCTATGTTTGTGCTTCCATTATTTAAGCTATGTTACATATGCAAGATAATTTTTCGTGTGTTCTTATCGATTTATTTTTAAAAATTGCTTTAACAAATTTTAGTCGGTCTTGCCAAGCATTCACATAGTAAAACACACAAAAAATGGTCTAGCACTTGTACAAGATTATAATTTGTTTTTCAAAATTTAGCGATTGGTCTTTGGAGGTATGTATTATGCAGATGGGCCTAGTCTAAAATCTAGACAAATGTTCAGAATTAGGCATTCGAAAAAGATTTAGTTTCATTGATGATTTTCATATTTGCCGCAAATACTTGATCAAATCCAAACACCCACAATTTACGTTCAGTGATCAATTTTCAGAAATATTTTACGTATTTGGATTCCACAATGAATTTTTATGAGCTTCGTTTTATCACTCGGTGTGAATTTATAAAAATAAAATAAAAATAAAAATTACTTAAGTAGAGAGAAGTGAGAAGTAAAGCTTATATATGTATATATATAAAAAAAAAGTAAAGCTTACAAAACAAAGAAATTATATTTCTTACTTTATTCCTTAAATATTAGAGAAGAAGAATTGGCCTGAAAGGAAACAAAATTAAGTCAATTAAATTTATAAAAAAAAAAATCTTTTATAATTCAATTTTATTCATCTAATTTGAAATTTAAACTTAAAAAAATCTTATTTTGTTGCTTTTCTGTGTTCTTTTCCTTTAAGACATTCAGTTGTTAACTGAAATAAAATATATATCAAAAAAATAAAACATCACGCGGACCACAAATCAATCAAAACAAAAAAAAAAAAAGGTATAAGAAAACAAAATTAATAAATAAAAAAATTTACATTTTGGTTTCCAAAATTTTCTTTGTTTTTTTTTTCCTACAAATGGAATATATACAAAATTGTTCCAATTAATTCAATTCGGATGAACCTTAAGAGACAAAAAACAAAAAAAAAAACTTTGTAAAATATATAAAGATGGATAATAAGAAGCGAATGTGCGGGGGTATTGATGTGTTTTGTGTACCGGGATGAAGGGATCAGAGATTGCGATATTTTGGCTTAAACAATAGAACATCGTTTTATTTTTTTATTTTATTTTTTTTCTTGATGACTTTTCTTTGCAGTTAAATTCTTATTAGCGAGTTTTTTTTTTTGTTTGTTGCTAAAGGGAATCGTAATTTTTTATTGTCTTATTTATTATATTTTATGGACGTCTTAGAAATTTATTTTGTATTTTATTCGGTTTGTGAGATATATTACGTTTCTTGTGGTTCCTTTTCAGAGCGGAAAATTATGAATAAAACACAATTTTCAGACCATAAATTAGGTATTATAGAATGCGCTAAGGTTAAGAAAAAAAAAAAAAAAAATTAAACGATGGTTTATTGGAAATCAGGTCCGGCGTGTGTATGGGGGCGGTTGGTTTACATATATGTATATATATACAGATATTTACGGCATATATAACTTTCGATTTCTAAAATTTAAATTATAATAAATTTTATAAAAGACAATTTTCTTATTAAATCCAGCCGTATGAAAAATAAAAAATGCTTCGCATTCATTTCGACCATTATTTGCTTTAAGGATGACAATGTAGATATGTATGTATGTATACGTACGTATGGATGTATATACACACATATATATATATATATACATATATATATTTTATTTTATTTTTTTTATTTGGTCTCTCGAGAACAATAATAAATGTATAAGAAGAAGTTTATAGAGACGCGCGATGATAAAAAAAAGCAAATCTTCAACAAAAGATTTTGTTTCATATTTTTTTTAGTTTTTTAAAGGAAACTCTATTTTTGTCTTTAAGATGATGATGATCATGGTGATGATGGTGATCATAATGACGATTATAATAATAAAATAAACAATAAGAATACAATTCAAAAAAAAAAAAAAAAAAAATAAAAATTAAAACAATCGCGATTTTTTTTTCGCGAATTTCGTTTTTGTTTTATTTGTTTATTTATGCTTATACGATTTTTTTAAGGCTTTTCGTACGAAAACAAAAACAAAACAAAATTATAAGATTTGTTGGTTTTCTCTCTTATATATCGTTTCTTGTATATATACATACATATATATAAACATTACCAGATCATCTTAAGAAAACTGATTTTTTTTGGTTTGTTTGTAGCAGCGCAGCGCGTTTTTGTGTTGTTGTGTGTATATATAGGTATTGGTTGTGTGAAATTCTTTTGTTATACCTTCGGCGTTATATTCACGGTTTGGTATTTTTGTTGTGTTTTGTTTTTCTTGTATATAACTCCAATGTATAAGAAATGAAACAAAATTTTAAAGAAAATATTAAGAATCTGAAAAATGACTACAATCGGTCGTGATTGCGCGCTATAAAACAGGGATGGCCAATATATACCATAAAAAGTGTCAAAGATTTTTATTTTATTTTGTGATCCACCCTATTTTCTATACAAATCGTGTTATAACGTAATTATCGATCAAATCTTATTTCAATCCCGATTTTTACGATGATCCATTCTAATAAAAATTGCGATTTTCGATGGTGTTAATTTGAAACAATTAAATATATTAATGGTAAATCGCCATCAGGCAAATACAATTTGTTTTGGAGGGAATACGACGAACGATAAAATGCCAAATAACTATATAAATTTACATGTATCCCATAATTAACGCCGACACTTCAATAAAATATTGAATTTCGAATTAACTAGCTTTAAAATAGTGGCTGTTTCCTAGTTGCCTCGGGTTACCACCATAATAGTCAAATTTACAGAACGCCTAGAAGCCTATTATTAAATTTAAAAGTTACTAAATTTTCGAAATCTAAACTTTCGAACTAAATCGAAATCGAAATTAGTTTATCACTACAATTTTTGGTGTGTTTTACTACGTGAGTTCTTGAAAATTCAATTAAAATTGGATTTCAAATTTTTATTTTATTTTTATTTTAATTTACGAAATTTTATAAAAAATAAATTTTCAATAACAAATTTTAGTCGACCTTGTCAATCATTCACATAGTAAAACACACGGAAAATTTTGTAGCACTTAGACAAAATAATTTTTCGTGTGTTTTACAATGTGCATGCTTGAAAAGTCGATTAGAATTTGGTATAGAAAATAATTTTTTATTTTTATTTAGGAAATTTTATAAAAAAATTAAATTTTAGTCGACCTTGCCAAGCACCCACATAGTAATACACACAAATTTTGTAGCACTGTGACATAACCAATTTCCGTGTGTTTTACTATGTGAGTATTTAGAAATATTGACTAAAATTTGGTGTCGAGAATATATTTTTATTTTCTTATTATTTATGAATTGTCGTATATAGAAAAAATATTTTCGATACCAAATTTTCGTCGGACCTTTGAAGCACTCACATAGTAAAACACACAGAAAATTTTCAAGCTCTGGTTTAAAAAAAATAAATCGTATATTTTAGTATGAGAGGAGTGCTTAGAAAGATCGATTACAATTTGGATTTATATTTTTTTTAGTTTTTTTAAATGTTGTTGATGAATAAAAGTAATAAAAAATAAATTCTCAACCACTACTGGCTGCAGCACTGTTTGGGCCCATAAATATATTTTTAAATAGTGTGAACTGATTTAAATGGTGTGAACTGCAAAAATTGAATTTGAATATTTAAATTTAAATGAACTTCACTTAACAAACCAAAATTGTAATATGTTGTAGCTTCGTCAGCTTTTCTATTAAACCAATTAAAAATTTCGCTTAGATCGATTTGAGACTAAAACAGCTAAATTAAATTTTTACGACAACAACTTTTACTGGTGCGCATATAACGATACAATTTCTTTTTTTCTATTTAATTTAACAAATAGATTGTTTACACAGTTAGTTATTTGAAAATTTTATAAAATTGAAATAGCCAAATATTGATATTTATTGGTATAATTTTTTATTTGCGTGAACCAAGTGATTGGGAAGTTTTAGCGGTTTGTTAGATAGTTTCACAACAAATTGTATATTTTTCACTCGGTAACGTTTAGTTTTAATCAAATATTTGGTTACATTAACTAAAAAAAATTCTCAAAAAAGTAACCAAAACTTAAATATTTAGTAAGATTTATCAAATTTTTTGGTAAAATAATGTTTCATCAAAGTATACCTATAGACAACTAATTTGGTTATATTTACAATAAATGATGTTATAAAAACCAAATAATTAGTCAAAATTACCAAAATTTGGTAATATCAAGGTGAATTTATTTATAACCTAAATTGTATTGGGACCTTCGTAGAATTTATTTGAATCGATTGTTTTAATAAAATATATTTGGTTAGAGTCCGATCAAGAAGTGTTAATTGAATATCACATTGGAAATAATCGAAAAGACCTGTGAACGCATTTCGGCTTTTTGAAAATATGGAAGCTGAACATTTTTCTGACATACCGCAGGTTATTATTAAATTGGAAGAGATTTTTTTTTTGTACCACAGACACTAATTCTAGGCCCGTACAATAAATAATACAAAAAAAAATGGGGAGATTACTGTGTTACGATAGCAGTTAAAATAATTAATTGTTTTCTTATAAGCGGACTCTAAAAAAATTTGTTAGATTTATTTTTCAGTCGCTGGAGGAGATCGGATAAACTGATTTTGGGGATATGTATTTTGTGCTGTGAACAGTATCACCGTGAAATGAACAAACAACCTTTTATTTTGTGTATTTCTTGGCTAGTTGTATGTATATAAAAAATATACACAATAAAAACAAGGGATTTTGATGTTGTTGCGGTGTTATCAGATTAGAATTATATATTTGTTGCTTTTTTATTTAATTTTTATTTGTTGTTTTTGTAGAAAAAAAAAATCTTAAACAAAAAGGCGTCAATTTGTCTGATTTTCTACGTACATACACAGTTGCGATATATGTATTCGTCGTATACATAATGAAGTTATTAAGAATATAAATAAATTATTCGTTGACGTGTTTAATTATTATTATTTAAACGATTGATATAAATCTCCATAGCCACATACATATCTAGGCTAATGCGAAAATTAGGTTAAATAAAGTGGAAACAAAAATCATTAATTGATGATCATTATGAGAAATATTATGGGATGAAATTGTCTCCAATTTAAGCTTAATTTATTTTTAGGGTGAACACTAAACTAAACTATTATTTGGTCAGTTTTTTTCCGGATTATTTTACATTAATGATTTTACGATATATAAATTGAAGGTGGATGAATTTGACGAAAAGTTTGTTGTTATCTGATCTATTAATATTTATTTACGTTCATCTCGTTATATATTTTTATGGGGTGCGGTTAAATGGTGAAATAATTATTTTGTACTATTCAGATATATACATAAGTATATTTATGGTTAAGTTATAGGGGTGATGATTAACAGACAAAAATCTAGGCCATTTTCACAATCAAAGTGTCACCCTGTTTATTTTAATTAATTTAAATTAAGCCAAGTATTGGAAAAACACATATCATTAGCGTCAAACTCTAAATATTGGTTAAATTTAATTAATTTTAATTGAAATCTATTAAGAAAATCTTTTATACTCGTACACATATTATTATAGTTTTGATTTTATTTTAGTAGTTATCTATATAACACATTATCTATATATAACGTCGTTCGTTTTACGATTTTTTCTGTATATGGAAGTGTCATAGTAGTGCTAGACAAATTCTTGTGTGTTTTACTGTGTGAGTACCTCAAAAGTTCGACTAAAAATAACAATAAAATCGAAAAATATTCTCGACACTAAATTTTAATAAACATTTCTAATCAGTCACATAGTAAAACACACGAAAAAATGTCTTGTCACAGTGCGACACAATTTTCCGTGTGTTTTACTATGTGAGTGCTGAGCAAGGTCGACTACAATTTGTTTTTTTTATAAAATTTCAAATAAAAAAAAATAATTTAGATACCTAATTTTAGTCGACTTTTCGACGCAATCACATAGTGAAACACACGAAAAATTGTCTGGCATAAGTATCAATGGAATATAATATTTTTATAAATTTTGTGAAATGTTATGATGCTGCTTTACAGATGAGTACCTTTTGAAGATGGGGTGGGGAGGAAGATAGGGGGTGGAGTGCAAGTAATACCTGATTAAATATGTAAATTTTTCGCTAAATATTTTTACTATGTAAACTAAAGAAGGTCTCGTATGTAATGTTGCGAATGCCACAACCGCCACTGGCTCCTATACACACAATGTGTATAGGAGCCAGTGGCGGTACATTAAATGTATGTAATAAGAATCAATTATACTTGGTCATCGTAAAATATTCACCATAGTTTTCATTACAATAAATAACTATTTCACTATTTTTAATGTTGTGAAGATGAGAATAAAAAAAAAAAGTTTAGAAAAATAATACCCACCTCAGAGGGGAGTCTAAAAATGAGTGTGTCTGTATGTGTGTGTGTGTGTGTGCGTATATAAATATAAGAATTAGTTTTGAGTTATTTACATTTAAATATGATTTGATATTTTTGTTTGTTTTGTTTAAAGATATTTTTAAGATAAAACAAAACCTAAAATAATTTTATATATTCTAATCTCTAGTTTCACACTTTAATCTGTGAATAATATATTGTGTATACGTGATACATGTATCACTGAAATAGCGCGGGAATTCAATAAAGTGAATTTCGAATTTTACAAACACTATTTGAGTTATATATTTATACAATTTTGATTTTCCGGTGACTACTATTGCGTGCGCAATATCATACACAAATTGCAATATTAATTTTCAATATTCATTCCAATTAAATTAATTGTGTATGTACATAATATAATTATACAAAATTTTATTAGCATTTTGAGTAGTCCGCTTCTGCCTTGGATTTCTGCAAAAAAAATCAAATTGAATATCAAATTTATTCACGGTAAACTGGCGCGAAATATATTCTCAGTTTATAGTCAAAACTGAATTTAAGGAGCTGTCAAAAGTTATTGATTTTACTTTTCACTGATTGAGTGTGAAACCACTAAAAGCCAAATTTATCCAAAACATCGTAATATTTTGTAATGACTGGTCGAGTCAAAGGTAGCTTTAACAAAGTCTGTATACACCACATCAATCTGCTTGTGAGTTCCAATCACTTTAATAGTATAACTGGTAACTGTAGATTTTTTTTTGGCATGAATCTATGTTGGCATATAGTGATATATATCTAAGGACTACCGCTTTGTCATATTAGTGTCACTCTGGTTATTTTCCAATTGACAGGAAATTCCCCTTATTTCAACGATTGATTGAAAAGAAGGATTAATGTAATTTTTATAGTAATACTTCAGCTTGAAATACATTTATAACACAAATTTGAATTAAACGATAGTATAAAGAGTTTTTGGCAAAGAAAGTTTCCAATCCAATTGATTTGTAATACGTATAAATTTGAAAATAATTTGATTGCAATACATAATCGATATATGTACAATTTACATAAATTTTTAGATTTTAAAACGGGTCAGTCAAAAATTTCTGCCAAGACACATAACCATTTAACAGTCATTATAAAAGTAAAAACTAGTTTACCCTAATTCATAGCCACCAAATCGATAAATAAAAATATTAAAATTTTTCGATATCAAATTTCAGCCACATAGCATCCATAAAATACATGAAAAATTATCGTGAGTTTTAGTGCGTGAGTGCATGGCAAAGCCGATTACTATTTTCATATAATGGATTGCACCTGTTGTACGTCAGCTTGGATGGAATGTAGTTCCTTGATGGTTCATTATTAGTAGAATTTTTCGGAAATTATTATTAAATTATGTGAGCAGTTATGAAATTTTAACAGTCGTTATAAAATCAAAACCTGGTCTACCCTAACTCTAGTATCGCCTCAGTAGAAGGAACACAGTAGCCACTAAAACGACAAATAAAAATATTGCAATTTTTCGATACCAAATTTTAGCGAAAGCCGATTAAAATGTTCGTATAATGGATCACACCTGTTGTACGTCAGATTGGCTGGCATGTAGTTTTTTTATGATCCATTATTAGTAGATTTTTTGGGAAATTATGCGAGCAGTTATGAAATTTTTCAAAAATTTCAGCCACGACACATAATCATTTACCAGTCGTTATAACATCAAAAACTGGGCAACCCTAACTTTAGCATCGCCTCAGTAGAAGGAACACAGTAGCCACCAAAACGATAAATAAAAATATTAAAATTTCTCGATACTAAATTTTAGCGAAGATTTCCAAGCACCCATATAGTAAAATACACGAAAAATTATTTTTTCGAGCGTTTTCCTATACTTGAGTGGATGGCAAGGCCGATTAAAATTGTCTATAATAAAATTCTTGATACCAGATTTTAGTTGACAAAAAGCATTAGTTCCTTGATGGTTCATAATTATGATTAAATTATGCGAGCAGTTATGAAATTTTTCAAAAATTTCAGCCAGTACACATAACCATTTAACAGTCGTTACAAAATCATATCACCAAAACGATAAATAAAAATATTGCAATTTTTCGATACCAAATTTTAGCGAACCTTTCAAAGCTAGGAACCTTTCCACATAGCAAAATACATGAAAAATTATCTTCGCTCGGTGCAAGACAAATTTTCGTGCGTTTTACTACGTCAGTGCTTGTGGCAAGAAAGGATAAAATTTTCTATAAAATAAAATTATTGATACCAAATTTTAATTAAAGCTGGCACCTGTTTTTTTACATCAGCTTGGATAAAATCTAGTTCCTTGATGGTTTATTATTAGTAGAATTTTTGCGAAATTATCCAACAATTTTGATTCAAGTACATATAACTACTGAAAGTTGGGCGCTGACGGATGAGTACGAGAGATGGCTCCTTACATTTGAGAGAAGAATCATGCGTGTGATTTACGGCCCTAAACGCGAAATAGATGGTACATACCGAGCTCTGTACAATTTCGAGATCAGAGATCTGATGAAGATCCCCGATATTGTACATGAAGTTAGATCTCAGCGAGTACGCTGGCTCGGTCACGTTCTGCGTGCTGATCCGGAACGAATTGTGCAGCGATGTCTGAAAGGAGAGCCACCATATGGTAGGCGCAGAGGTCGTTGCAGGCGACGATGGCTCCACGATGTAGAGAACGACTTGGCCTCTTCAGATTGTCTAAGACAGTATGAAGACCAAGCTCAGGATCGAAACCGTTGGAGCCAGATTGTTGATTCAGTAAGGGGCCAGTAATGGCCTTTAACACTGTTATTATTATTATTATTATTACATATAACTACAATATAAGGACGAATGGGCGAAGATATGTACGAATCATATATATGTATTAAAATATTCTCTAAGATTTAAAAAAAAAAAACGAGGCCCAAGATTTTTATATTTTATATAAAACAATACAACAAAAACGCATTCACAATACGTATATTTTGTAAAAAATAAATTAAAAATTAATTTAAAATAAATTACAATTTAATGATACAACAATCAAATAATTGCATGCCTTAAATAATTTTTATGTACATGTACTGAAAAATGAGAAATCCATTCATAACGTTTTGTGATACACATATAATTGTTTAATTATATTTTTTTATTTATTTCATTTTTAATTTAAGCTCATAATGAAAAATTTTTCTTTTCCAAATGTAGTTGGAACTGCTTCGCAACAAACAAAAAAAATGGTTTTATGATTTTTTATTTTTTTGTTCCCAGATGGGTGGGTGTATAAATTACGAATTATAATTAAATATATTTGTTTGTTGTGTATTTCTATTTATTTTAAATAATTTCGTTACACTTGAATTAATCGACGAGAATCATATAAATTGGATAACGATGTACGATTATATATACATATATATATTTTTTAATTATTTGTCAAACAAGCACAAAATAACTATCAAGTTAATGTTTTACACTGCGCATCTCAATATAATTTTTGGTAAAGGTTACCTAAAGCCTTTTGGTACAAAATAATGATTTTAATTCTTAAGTGTGATGGATGGCTGTAAACCAACTAAATCCATCGATATTAAACAAAAATATTGCACTGTGCATTGTTTAGCACTTGAAATGTCGATTAAAATTGAGTATCGATTTTTTTTTTTAATCACCAATTTATGTCGACCTTGTCAAGCACTCACATAGTAAAACACACGAAAAATTGTTTTGCAACAGTAGATGATAATTTTTCGTGTGTTTTACTTTGCGAGTGGTTGAAAAGGTCGGCTTAAATTTGGTATGGGAAATATTTTTGTATATCGTTTTGGCTACTGTATGTTTCCGCTAAACTTTGGTTAAGCGCCTGGATACAATTTATAAGTCTAATTGAGTTTCTATTGAATCTTAAAAATTTAACGATTTCGATTTTGCCGAATTTCATATAATATTATTAAATGTATGCACATACAAGATATACGATAATATATATTATGTCGTATTAAGATTAAAAAAAAAAAAAAAATCTCCAGAATTGGGGAGAAAAGTTAGAAAATAATTTTATATATATCTTTATAATAATAAATCGCGAAAAATTATGCTTGTTGTTGTTTTTCGCGTTTTCTCTTAAGTACGAGTATATATTATACATATATGTACATATATCTTAAATGTTGAGCACCGCCTTTATGTATATGTGGAATATACATATATACATATATAACAAAAGAAGTATAAAATATTTTCTTATCTTCACCTTTTTTTCTTACTTATATTTTCCATTCCATTTTCATCACCAAATATAGGTTTGTGTTGTTGATTTTTCTTTCCTTTTTTGTGTATGTGTGTTTTGTTTTTCATTTTCTCCTTTCTCCACCAATCAAAATTTGAGAGAAGAAAAATAATTTCTATTGAAAAGATGTAGATTTTTAATTTATACATTATATAAGAAAAAATTCTTAGAATTTTTTTTGTTTATATATATATATATATATATATATATATATATATATATATATATATATATATATATATATATATATATATATATATATGTATATTTGGATACTTATATGTATATATATTCGAGTAGAGAGAGAAAACTGAGTATGTGTTTGGATGTATGCATACAAATTATACATACTGATAATATTACGTTTTCATGGAAATAGAATTTAAAGTATTTGTGTGTGGAAAATATTTCATGTGTGCAATATTTGAAAATATTGTCACTTTAATATTTTTATCCTGTTTTATGCTCGAATGTGTATATTAGAGACAAGCATGCGCAGAGATACATATATAGAAATAATTTCCAATAGACACCTCTAACGAATTTCCTTTATATTATGTATAGCTATGTATATTAAATTTTTTGTTATATTTTATATTTTGAAAAAAAAAAATTAAAATGTTGTACAGATATATAAAATTTGAATTGCAATTTTATTTTGGAAAATTTATATTTTTACGCCCTCATTATAAATAAGACGAAGAAGCCGAGGAAGAAGAGGAAAATCTATATAGTATAGAGGAAAAACAGATATTTAATAACAAGCAAAGTTTTTTTTTTGTTTTTATTATTTTTGGACCAATTAACTGCTTACATTTTTTTTTCCAACAAACCGCCTTTGAATGGTTCATTTCTATTCCACCCCCCATTGTTATATACAATTTTTTTTTGGAGTCGAATTTTTTGTGGAGATAATATACGTATGAATGAGGAATATATACATACATGTACGCATATACATATAATACAGCCTTTTTCCTTCAAATCATAAATGATCTCGTGTTAAAAAAACTATCAAAATTATTATTTTATAAATTTTATATTTTAAACAACATAAATAGTTAGAGACTGTCACAACAACGTGTAAATACCATAACTTTTAATTTACAAAAATAAAAATTGAGGAATCGGCCAACGTGGATAATCTGAAAATTCCCAATGCCTCTTTTCGTATTTTATAGTTTTGAATGCTAGATATTTATTGTAATTAGGAGATACTTATGTCAGTGACATTTGTATATAAAAAAACATTTCTATACGCCGTTTCTGGTAAATTTAAAAGTTGATTGTGGGAACTAGTTTAGACTTTGTCGGTAGTTAGGTCCAATATTATTGGAAATACATTAAATTTTTCTGAGTAAACGATTCTGTTTTCACATTTTTATAAGGTAAAGATTATTGAATACAAATTAAACAACAACAAAAAATATATAAATTCTATTTCTGTTGGATGCGGTCATGTGGTATGTTCTAAATAGAATAATCTGTGACCCCCAAATTAAGTTGAATAATTTTTTGAAAATTTATAATATTTATTACACCTTAAGATTTTTAAATTAGAAAATAATTCTAAAGTGTAAATTTCTGTTAGGATAATACATATAACAAAATGAGACTTGACCTTAAAACTTTCAGATTAGAATATTTCTAGTTTCACGTAATAACTATTATTATTACTAATTTAATCGAAAATCGAAAATATCCGCAGGTAAACATCACATTTTTTCCATCATTAAACATATGTACTGCAGTATCATACCAACTAATCAAATCAAAAAATTATTAATTAACCAATTCACCATCCAAAAAAATTGTATACAAATATAAATCCATCTACATCAAATAATACAATTTTTCGTGTATTTTACTATGTGTGTGCTTAAAAAGGTTGCCTATGCTTAAAATCACCACTGATCGTTTATAATTGAATTGAGCGTGTAAATTTTTAAAAATAAATAGAACATCTAACATCAGCATTATATAAATGTTTTTTCTAATAAAACCGATCATTTTTTCAGCTCAAGAAAGTCTATAGTTCACATTCTAAATAAGTAAGCACATTTATGCAATATATGCTCTAATAAACTGAGTTCTGTCACATTTCCCTCAAAATATATTAAATCAAGTGAACGAGAATTAACTGTACGATTGTGATTTGGTCTAGATCTGCAGAAGCTATAAGGAGTCCATAAATACAGAATAACCCAAACATTAGAAATTTCCTGGAAATCAACGTGACCGAATGCAATTTATTTTATGATGGCGATTATACCCAGTCTATGTAAGATGAAAAACACTATATTTTATTTTCAAATGATCTGGAAAACATAATAAAAAATAAAACATAAAATTGACACAACTGTGTGTTTGTGTCTTTGTATATATATATATATATATATATATATATATATATATATATATATATATATATATATATATATATATATATATATATATATATATATATATACGTATATATAGACGAGTCTATATAGAAATATGGATCGTTTCGGCCAAATGATTTTTTAATGATTTCTAATACACAAAAGGATGATGATGATAATGATTAGTCAACCATCGCAAAGTATATTATTCGCTTTTGTTTTGAAAACGTTATTGACTTCCTCATATTCTTCCTGCAGCGCGTCACACAAACTAAAACTCATGAATATATTAGAAACCGGAGTGGGCAATCAGGTCGATTAAATTTTAATCAATTTTTAGGTATGGAGATTTTATGTTTGGGGACCTCGTCTCTATCGTTTTATATACTTGTCTAAAATCTTATTGTTTAATTTAATATTTTGCTTTTTGTTTCCACTTCACACAGAAAAATAGTTTTTGCATTCAAAATATAAAAACCAACAACAATATATAGTTTTCATCCAAAAATCACACAATGCACAAAAAATATTATATTTTGGTGTATATACACACCTGTGTTTACACAGTATTTTGTATTTGGTTTTTTTTTGTGTCAATTCTACGCCGGAATAATAATTGGTCACGCAGGAAGAACCAGATAAGAAAATGTCTTATATACTTCTTATGTATATGTACATCATCGTAAATATTTATTATATAGTATTCTATATACTATATAGTTTGTAAGAAGAATTTATTTAAAAGCATACACAAAATTGCAATATTCTTATACCTGGGACTTACCTACCGGAGAGTCTTTTATTAAATTATTATTTTTTCTTTTAAGAACACATAAGAAATCATAAAGATTTTATTTTACGTTATATCTTTGTGTTTTTATGTTTGTTTCCACAAAAGAATTCCGTTGAATTGGAAAATATAAAACAATAAAAAGGATCACCTTTTTCGTATACAAAAAAAAAAAAACTTAGGCCAAATAATTAGCGGTACACAAAATTAGAGATAGTTTTATAGTATATATTTGGGGTTGTTTAAATATATAAGGGTGAATCGATTTTTCTCCAGGTGTAGAGTTTATTATATATGTACAGTATGTTGCATAACCACGTGACCTCCAGGGTTACAACAATTTTGTTTATAATAATTATTCGCGTTTCTATGGGATTTTAAAATAAATTTATTATTTCGATATTAAAATAAATCGCAGGCAGGAGGAGGGGGAGAAGGCGGGGGGGGGGAGGGGGGTTGTGATAGGCTAGATAGATATGTTCGTGTTTCAATGCAATAAAAATAAAAACAATGATTTTTATTATTATATTTAGTCTATAAAATTTAAATTTAAAACTATAAGGGAATAACAAAAAAAAAAACATAAAATCGAAATTCCATCGTGGCTAGGTTTTAAATCACTGCAACGTACTATCCTTGGAACATTTTTGTTTTTTACCTGATCTCAAACACCTTTTACGTAGTTTCATTCATCAAAAAACTAAAAAATATTTTATAAATGACACAAAAATATTATTATTATTATTTTTTTGAAAGGGATTCCTTTTTTTTTAGTTTAGTTTTGTTTATACAATAGTTTTTAGGTAGCGTCCTCTCGTCTATATACTGATATATAGATTAACATGGGTGTACAATTTACACACATATAAGCAGATGATAGTTTACTACCTGGAATTGCAAACAAACAAAAAGCGATGTGCACAAAATAATTAATAATATTCTCTGTCATTCTGGGGGATCATCAAAATTATTGTATGTATATACATGACACATGTGTCCATGACACAAACAATTTTTACGTACATTATTTAAATGCGAAAGGAAATCACTAATTAGATTTGGAAAAAAATCTAATATGTTTTAATTAACATCAATTTCATTATGTTATTAATAATAAAAATCAAAATTAGTTCTCTACTTGAAAAAAAAAAAAAAATATACTAACTATAAACTATTATTATTGTTGTTATTGTATTCATTAGAAAAAATTATGCGGGTTATTTAATCAACTGAGAATCAAAGAGTATACAAACTAAACTAAAATATTGTATTAATATAAAATTTCCTGTTTTCAAAAGATTTATTTAAATAAATTTCAATTAAAGCTTTTTTATTATTTTTTTTAAGGAATTCTATTGTCTAATATTTTTGTTTCTTCACCCATATAAGAAAATATATATTAAAGATGTATACATTTTTACCAATTCATTCAACAAAAATATATTTTATATACAAAAAGAAGGATTTTATTGTTCTTAATATAAAATCCTTGGACAAAGAAGACTATTGTTAATATTTTCATTTTTTTTGTAAAGAAGATGTCTATTGTTTTCTTTAATTGAATGTCCTTTTAATAATTCGTGTGTATTCATCAGACGATTATTTTTTTTGTGCGTAGAAGATCGGGAATCTTTGAATATACATATATACATAAATTCAATTTCAACAGTCACCCTAAATTTTAGGCGAATCCATTTACTTAATTACTGGTCTGCACAAAAAAACGTTGCACAAAATATATAGGAATCGGACATTTTCTTGATTTTCTTCGACCACTTAGTCAGGAGTGGTAAACTATTGTTTAAGCCGAGCTTTTCAAACACTCACATAGTAAAACAGACGAAAAATTGTCTTGTATCAGTTTTGGATAATTTTTTGTGTGTTGTACTATGTGAATGCTTCGAAAATTCGACTAAAATTTGGTATAGACATTTTTTTTTACTGTAAAAGAAATTCTCGATGCCAAATTTGGTCAACATTTCTAGTCACTTCCTAGCAAAACAAACGACTGGTTTTATTCAAAAAAAAAAAAAAAAAAAAAAAATCGATACCAAATTTTAATCGACTTTCAAACACTCACATAGTAAAATACACGAAAAATTGTCTTGTAAAACTGCTAGATAATTTACTATGTGAGTGCTCCGAAAGTTTGACAAAAATTTGGTATCGAAAATATAACTTCTATTTACGACAATTCATAAATATTAAAATTAAAAATAAATTCTCGATACCAAATTTTAGTCAACATTTCTAAGTACTCACATAGTAAAACACACGAAAAATTGTTCTGTCACAGTGCTATACAATTTATCGTGTGTTTTATTTTGTGAGTGCAGGAAAATTTGATTAAAATTTGTTATAGAAATTTTATTTTTTTCAGATTTTAATCGACATTTCAAGCACCCACATAGTAAAATACACGATTTATGTTTTTAAATTTTTTTTTTGGATGGTGAATTGGTGAAAAATGTGATGTTTACCCGCGAATATTAATAATCATTTTCTATTTAATAATCGTAAGGTGTGTGAATGAATGAAATTTAAGAAAGTGTTCAGTTAAACAAATTTATTTGTACAAATTTTGAAAAAAATATTTAATCCTCATTAAACATGTGCCAATTATTTTTTATATTTATTTATATTCTGGGGCAGTAGCCAAAGTGATATTCAAAAATGTTCCCCACACCAAATTTTAGCCAACCGTTCTAATCACACACTCTCATAGTAAAACATACGAAAAATTGTTTTGTCACCGTGCTAGATATTGTCATTCTTCAAAACATTCATCAACAATATTAAAAACTAAAAAAAAATTATGAAACCACACTTTAATCAACCTTTTTGTTTAACATAACTTCTGGATAATTTACTATGTGAGTGCTCCAAAAGTTCGACTAAAATTTGGTATATATATATTTTTTATTTACTACAAATTCATAAATATTAAAAAAATAAAAATAAATTCTCTTCAGTGCTACAAAATTTTTCGTGTGTTTTATGTACTATGTGAGTTGCATGGAAAAGATGATTAAAATTTTTTATTGACATTTTTTTAACATTTGTTTAATTTCGTCAAAAATTTCGATCCCGATTTTAATCGACTTTCAAGCACTCACATAGTAAAATACACGAAAAAATGTCTTGCATAAGAGCTGACATGTTTTAAAAAAAAAATCTTGGATGGTGAAATAGTGTAGGCACACAATTAATGTTGTGGACTCATTTTGTTGAATGAACAGGGCTTAACACCTTCAAATAACAACTTAAAATTCAAAATAACTGTATAATATTGTGTAAGAACTTTATAAGATTATAAGGACTTTATTCGAATCACGATTTTCGCTATAAACTAATTATGATCTCACATTATAATTTAGTCAACTAATTTGGTTAAATATCAAAAATTGTCACAAAATGCTGAACTCATAAAGTTGCAACGATTTTAAGAACTTTAAATAAATAATGGGGTGCAGGCATCGTTTAGACTACATCGTTTTGACAGTTACATTAATTTTACTAATAACCTAAATCATAATTTAGAATTATGAAACTAATATAATATTTTAAAATTTGATATGCAAGTAAGCAATATTTTATGCATTTGATTTATGTATCGTGAATTGGCGCGTTCGAATTTTATATATATTCGTATGCAGAAGCCAAGGTCAAATATGTATGCATTGGTCAGTTTTGGCGGGAAGAATATTTGAAAAAAAAAAAAAACAATAATAATAATACATATTGAGATTATTATGAGATCGGTCTTTTCATAAAAAAAAAAAAAAAAAATGTATAAATTCAAATAATGTTTTTTTGTAGACAGATGATAATGAAAATATTAATTTACCGACATTAAATTATATAATTATATGAATGATAGATGAATTTTTTTTTTTTTTTTTTTTTTTTTTTAATTTTTTTAGATATTCTTATCCGAATCTCAATAATAATAATTAATAATATATACAAAATTATTTAAATCATTTCATATATGTAATAATACAACTAATTTGATAACAACAACAATAAATAAAATGTATGTTTAATTTGTAAAACATAAGTGCCAACATAAAAAAAAACATATTTAAGATAAAAAATTAAGATAAGCAACACGCAATTTTCGGTTGGTTTCCCGTCGCAATAAGTAAGTATATATATATATATATATATATATATATATATATATATATATATATATATATATATATATATATATATATATATATATATATATATATATATATATATATATATATAAATATATAAATATATATATATATATATATATATATATATATATATATTATATATATATACATATATATAAGGTTGTGGATTTTTTGGTGGTTGTATTATTACATAAATTATATTATTTATATATGTATAAATTAGGAATTACCTGAATGATAAGAAATCGCTAAATAACATAGTTGTATATAAATCTTATGGGCTGAGTTTTTAAAGATTTTATTTAGCGAGGAAATTTTTATACTTTGTACCACACATAAAAAAACAACTTTTATATGGAGTTTTAAAATCTTAACTTAAATATGTATATATATATATATATATATATATATATATATATATATATATGCATGTAAATATGTATATATTATATACACACACATATATTTAATTTTTAATTTTAATATATATATCCTTGCGTGAAAATATCCTTGTTGGCTTTTTATTTTTCTAGAACTAATTTTTAATGCACTGTATTTTGAGAAATTTGTAAATAAAATTAATTAAATATATATGAAAATATATTATTTAATTTGAATATATATATATATATATATATATATATATATATATATATATATATATATATATATATATATATATATATATATCTATATCCTTAAAACTTTCTCTTAAAAAACACACAATTTTCACTAAAAACTTTAATTTTTTTTTTCAATTAATTAATTTTTATTTTTTATTAATTATTTTATTCACAAAACATTATATATATACATATTTATATATACATATATATATATATATATATATATATATATATATATATATATATATATATATATATATATATATATATATATGTATATATATATATATATATATATATATATATATATATATATATATATATATTTATAAATATATTTTAAAAACCACAAATTTCACGATTAAAAAATTAAAAATAATATAATTTTCATGTGTGCGCTCTTTTACTTTAGGAACCAAAAAAAAAAAATTATATAAAATTTATGAGAAAAACTAAACTTAACAAAAATTTAAAAAAAAAAACTTTTTTTTTTTTTGATTTTTTATCATTAAATTTATACACACACAAACATGTAAAACTAAACTATACATAAAGAAGAAAAATATTTTATATATTTTAATATTTATTTTTAAGAAAAGTAATAATAAGAAAATTAAAAATAAAAACAAAAACAAACACAAGAAAGCTTTTTGTAAAGTTTTTTTTACAAAAAAAAAAAAAATGTGCCGAACCGGTCTTAAGATATACATGCGCTCCTACCGAGCGGTGACCGAAGACTGTTTTCTCGTTAGCATATTATATATTTTTTTTTGGTAGGGATGTTTTTAATAATATTTTTTGTTTCTTTTTTGTATATATATACATATAACAACAAATACAAAACAATATACACCAATGAACATAAATACATACTCATAACGCGCGCTCCTATACATCCATGTATATATATATATATATGTATACATAAATTTATGTATTTTTTCAAATTAATGCTAAAGTGAGATAGGAATAGCAATTTTCATTAAATGTAAACTTAACTAAAAAAATGTTAAAAAAAAAACAAAACAAAATAATAATATCCGGTTAAAGCGCCACCTATTTCTGGGCGGGAATTTTTTTGTTTTACTTTTAATTTTCCTTTACTTTATTTCTCTTTCATTTATATACATTAAAGTATATACTCTGGTATATATGGATATATATATATATATATATATATATATATATATATATATATATATATATATATATATATATATATATATATATATATTTATATATATATATATATACTCACTATATACTACAGTTGGATATACATTTGAATATTTGCATAAAAGAGACAAATAAATTTATTATTTTTAATAACAATTTATATATATTATATATTATATATATATTATATATATATATATATATATATATATATATATATATATATATATATATATATATATATATATATATATATATATATATATATATATATATATATATATATATATATATATATATATATATATATATATATATACGTATATATTGTTTGAGGTTGGGTTGAAAAAAATTTAATTTTTAATTATTTTTATTTTTTTCGATTAAGTTCGATATTTGTCGTCGTGAAAAATAATAAAAATCCAAAAAACTTTATATTGTTGTTGTACGAACACACAGCACAAAAAAGCTCTTTTGTGTTGTACTGCGCGCGAATTGGAGGAAAAAATAAAAATAAAAAGCTGATATATTATGTTATGTTAATATATTATATATACGAATATATATAATATATATAATGTATATAATATATATATTCTGTATATATACATTTATAGAAAAAGTTGAATATTCAAAGTATCCGATTTTTGGAAATTAATTTTCATTTTTTTTTTTTTTGTATATTTTTGTTATGTATACTCGTCGAGAATATTTGTTCGATTATCGAATAAATGATGACAGAGGTTTGGGGGTCCTGCTATTTATGTAAATGTATTATATACATATGTGTATATTGTGTATATGTATATATACATATATGGGGAAGTATACAAATAGATCGATTAAGGTACAAAACTTTAATGGAATGGCTTTGCATTTCTACATAATCACATTTGATGATCTTTGGTATCCTTACTCATATATTTGGTTATATCACTCAAAAAAAAAATTTGTTAATTTAACAAATAATTTGTTAAGTTAACACGTGCTTTGTAATATTTTTCGTTGTAAATTTAAAAAACCATTTGTGAATTTATTTATTTATTTAATGAATGTTACAAGTTGTAACCAACTTATTTCATTAGATACAAAAAAAAAACATATATATATATACATATATATAAATATATATATATATATATATATATATATATATATATATATATATATATATATATATATATATATATATATATATATATATATATATATATATATATATATATATATATATATATATATATATATATATATATATATATATATATATATATATATATATATATATATATATATATATATATATATATATATTTATTAAAATAATAATATTAACGACAGTAACAATATTAATATTAACCGTAATGATAACAACAATGAAAATAATAAAACACTAGTTCTTACTTTGTACTTGGCCTTACTCAAAGTATTTTTTTCGAAATGATGCTGCTGTGCCACAATGTTTACAGTCAACTGACAAAAAATTTCACAAACTGATTCCCCTCTCAAAAAAGGAGGAATTCATTATTAGGTTTGTACTATTATAGGCGATCCTTACAGCCTGGAGTCGATTAGATTTTAATTTTTCAAATTTATTAAAAATATATTCAGGCCGTTTATCCTTCAAGAATTTAAAAACCGCCAAGCATACCTGAAACTGATAATATTCATGGAGCGAACAGCCAAGTATGATTTTTGTATACTGAGAGACATGATCATATTTTCTTAGTCCAAAGACGTATCTTATGGATGAGTTGAATAACAACTGTAAATAATTGAAAAATTGCTTCTGAAGGTCGAATATTACAATGTCTCCATAAAGAAAATGCGGTAAGATGTACGTCTTAACAAGTTGTAGACGAAGTGTAGAATTGAAATGTTTTGTAGTGGTCCATAATAGTCATAGGAGGAAGGTTATTCTTTTGCACTTTCAACATGATGGCCCCAGCATAAAGTTTTATCAAAATGTACACCCAGGTTATTCACAGTATCAGAAAATTTTATCACTGAACCTCTCACTACAATATTGGGATGAGTATCAGTATTGCGATCTGATGAAGCAATCAATATACATTGGGTTTTATTGCTTTTGAGGTCCAACATATTATTTGTTGACCATTGAACAATGCTCTCAAAATCTTGGTTTACCATCTCAAAGCAATTCGGGATGTCATTTACACCGCAAGATTTATATATTTGCAGGTCGTCAGCGAACAAGTGATATTTACATTTCTTTATTACGCTAGTTACATCGTTGATAAACATCATAAATAAGAACGGTCCAATCAGAGACCCTTATGGGACTACTGTACTTGATTTGCATATACTAGATGTAGATGAGTGGAGAAAAACTGTGAGAATTTCTCGGCGAGAATTTTTTCTAGATCATCACAAAATTCACCGAGGCGCGATTTGTAAACAACCATTAATAATATTACAACAGACCCCGATTTGACTTCAAGTAGAATAACCTCTAAGTCCCGATCGCAATATTTGTAGATCAATTTGGAAGTCAATGTTGATCTAATATATACGCATATCCCTCCGCTCCATTTCTTGTCGGATACTTTACAATCCTTCCTAAATGTTATAAACACGGGTATGTGTATTGCTGCATTGAATTGAATAATTTTGAATTTGTTTTTTCAAAATGATTTCCGGCAATATTTACAAATTTACTTGTAAAAATTACAGCAGAATACATTTTACTTTACCATTTTCTAAACCCAACACATAGACTTGAAATCTGAAGTGAATTGCTGCGATAATCTTGTAATTTTTTATTAGTTTCAATTATTCACTGCGTCATCTTTTAAGTTGTGTAACGCGATCAATTTAACAAAATTTTACCCACTCAGAGGATTTTTATCGTCTCATTTACCTTACAAGTAATAATTAGTGCTAAAGTAATATGGCGCCTATTTTCCCGAAAAAAAAATAAAATCTGTTCAACGAACACTGCAATCAATACCCGCATTGAATCAGAATAATGCAGTGAATATATCCGTAATGGGTAAAGTTGAACATAGCCCTACAAAATTTAATTAAATAGGTAGCCAATGTATAATTTAAGATATTTGCTGCATCGCAAAATTACTGTAGAGGAACCCAAAAAGCGAACCTATTGCACGTTGAGTGAAGTTTGCGGTATTTTTGGCGAACTTCATGATTCAAAAAAATGCGATAAGACGCTGTAGTCATTGTGGTGAAAATCGCACAGCAAATTACAGAGGTTGCCTTGTATATCTGGATTTGAAGCATAAGACCAATCCAAAGTTGCGATCTGAGAAACGAATACTTAAGTCAAAGAACACAAAAGAAATATGACTTCTAGAATTAATGTTTGACAGCAAGCGAATGCAGAGTCAACCACACATAACCTGGAGAATGTTGCAAGCAGTTTTGCACAAACAGGAGTTTCCTATGCCAACATCCTAAAAGGGATCGCCTCAAAAACGAAATTTCATTTCAACGAAGAATTAAATATTCACGCAACCGTAAATAAATTGATTATAATGATGATGATGGAAAGACAAATGAGCATGATAATGCAAAATATGAACACACTAATGCAAATTATCATCAAAAGCCAAAAATGACGCTCCTTAAGATATCTGTATGGAATGCGAACGGTCTTTCACAGCAGAAAGCTAAGGTTCAAACCTTTCTTGTCGATCAAAATATAGACATCATGCTATTATCAGAAGCACACTTTACAAAAAATATGTTTATGATACCAAATATCCAGATGGAAGAGCGCACATGGCGGCACTGCGGTCTTGATCAAACGAAGAATAAAGCATTATGAACTCAACAAATATGATACAATCACATCCAAGCAACTAATATCTGCCTAGAGGTCTGGAAATTGTGTAATAAGCAGCAATTTATCGATTATTTTAATCAGCTGGGCATAACATGTTTCGCAGGGGGCGACTACAATGCTAAACATCTACAATGGGGTTCGAGATTAACAACAGCTAAAGGAAAGCAACTATATGAAGCAATGAACGGAAAAAATCTAGATTATTTATCTTCTGGACACCCAACTTACTGGCCGTCAGATAGAAATAAAATTCTATGATTCTATATCCTCATTTAATAAATTTCTGTATAACAAAAGGAATAGCACGCACCAATGCTCAGGTAGAAGGAAGATTGCTATATGACTTATCATCCGAACACTCACCAATAATAATAACTCTGAGTACCAGAGCTTTAAAAGCAGAACCACCTCAACGTCTAATAAATAAATTATCTAAATGGGCTTTATATAGAAATATAGTCGAAAAAAATTGCCAATTGGATATCCAACATATATTTGAAATAGCAGCAAAAGGGGCCAGCCACCCCTTACATATATTAACAACTCTGAAAAAGTTAATAAGCCTTCACATAATATACTGCAGATAATCCAAGAAAAACGTCCAATACGCCGGCTATGGCACCAACAAAAATCTCCATTACTAAAATGGAATTTGAGTAGGGCTATTAAAGCCCTTAAACGAGCATTGAAAGAAGAAGAAGACTCAGGAGCCTAGAGTTACCTTACTGAACTCTCGGCAACCGAGTAGACAGATTATTCATAACTAGGCAACCAGATGGACATTGGGCCAGAAGTGACGTAGAAAACGCTACTGCTTCCTCTAACCAATTGAAAAAAATATTCACCCCAAACGAAAAGACTAACAACAGTGAACTACCAAAGTTTCCGAAGGACCCTTCAACCAATTCCTTTAAAATTTAAGTGGAAATAACTTAAAAATACCAGTAAAAATTGTATAAACCCAAAGAAAGCTCCAGGACACGATTTTATTACCGGAAAAATGATCAGAGGATTATCTGATAAAAGCATAAAACTCATACCTTATATCTTCAATGCGTTTAGGAAATGTGGGTATTTCTCTAAAAACTGGAAAATATCGCTGATTACATTGATTCCAAAGCCTGGAAAAGACGAAACAGGCCAATAAGTATATACTTCCGATGATTTCTAAACTGCCGATCTACCAACAACTGATAAGGTTGTTACATCAACATTTGCAGATGATATAGATATTATGTTTTCCACTAAAAGCTTTTACAAGATCTACATAATTTGAATAATTGAAATGTACGTCATTGAGATACAGTTTTCAGCTCATCCTAGTGCTGTCGTGAAAGAACGTCGAGTACACAGTTGTCTTTACATTTTCTATATTCAATTGCGAAATTAAAGCCTTAAAGTTGAAGACTCAAGCGAGCGAGACGTCCAGAGAGATCTCTCTGTCCCATTAACCACTTCAATTTTGCGTGATCGGTGATTATGGTAAAAGGGTAGGCGAAATGATACAACGGTCGTCCAGGCACAGCAAAGGTGGTCTTATACATTGACCCCTCATCGAGAAGGAGTTGCCAGAATGCGTCTTTCAAATCCAGGCTCGATATACACTAGGTTTTGTCAAGACGTTCGAGCTACCCGTTGATAAGAGGTAAAGGATAAGCATCCTTAACTGTGACACCAATGGTGTACTAGAGGGAGATTTCGTTTGTTGATTGCAAACCGAGGAAACGGGAGAAAATGACATATTGAAATTGAAAAGTCACCTAAAATAAACACCAAGATATAACTCTTGCGTTAGATTTAGAGCTAAGTAAAAAGTAACAAATCCGGGTTTACCTGCAAGACACACAGGTACTTTTAAGTATCCTAAGATCGACTAAGCATGACCGTCAGATCTTCTAAGACTTCAATATTGATGAACGCCTAGATTTGTATAATTTAGGTTTGCGACATAATTTGGTTTAACGTGGTGGGAAAAATTGTTTAATGCTTCTCGTGGGAACGTTAGAGGATCTCGTAAAGTTCCAGGTCGGTGTTGGTTACGGAATCCACCAAAGTTTTGTTCATTTTGGCATGATACCCCAAACCTTTTCAAAACCAATTTCTTCCGAATCAGCACCAACATCTACGACCTATAGAATTTCCATGGGTCCACTCAGATAATGTCAATTACCAGAACCGATTTTGTATATGAATCATTCAGTAAGTAATAGACTTCATTCAAATCAGATACACCAACCGGTTTCAAAAAGTCTTCTGTGATCTTTAACTATCACACCACAACAGCAAGAGAAGAAATCCGTACATAAATGTCTTTAACAGAAAACAAAAAGAATGAATATAGAATTACTCGTTCAGACCCTTCAAATCCTCACAACTGTGGAAGAAAGAAAATTACCGTCTTGTAGACGATTATCGAAAATTTAACAATGTCTCAGTCCCGGATATAGGTACCCTCTATACCATAAATTAATGAGATATTAGTCAGCCTATGCCAAACCAAATTTTTCACTAAAGTAAAAGCGGCATCCATCAAATTTCTTCACAGATGGAATAAAAACAAACCCAAAAAAATATTTAACAAGTTTATTTAAAACTTTGGATTTCTAATTTATTAATTTTTTATAAAGATTATTGTAAAATATAAATTTCGTGACACTCACCTATTAAAGTTTGATTGTTTCGCACGGTGGCGTACAATTTTTCTGAAACAAAACGAAAAAACTATTAAAATTTTTATTTTTATTTATTTTACAACGAATAATATCGTGAGAAGCGCATATCGGGTGTTTATTTAAAAGCTTGGTATCAAATGAAACAACTCCTGAACATCGTTAATACGACAGATTTTAAATTCAAGTGACAGAAGAATTAAAACCGCAAGATTCACAATAATGTGTCAACAAATTAGTGCTGCTAGCGATGAAGCATACTTTTATTTAAATGGACATGTCAATAAACAAAACTGTAGGTATTGGTGTATAACAGAAACCCTACAAGCATTACTAGCAGAAAGCGGAGTTGAATTGTCTGTCATTGTCTGACAATATTACTTAATCTGCGGATTCTTGAAAAGCTGGGAAATTTAAATCAAGGGTAATAGTGAATTATTGATAGACTGTCGGGAACCATGGTTTGAGACCCCTTCCAGTACGCGATGGTAAAATCAAAAGGTTCTAGTTTTAAGCTCCATTGAGCAAACCTCCCATAGCAAGATCCTTCTGGTTCATGAGCCACTGTTAGCTGATCCGTAATTATTATGAAAATGTAACCTTCTACGAAGAGTCAACACCTTTTTTCATAACCTCAAACTTCTCAAATACGATTTGAGCCTGCTCATTCCAATTAATCTTACATCCCGTTTTTTTAACCACCTCGCCTTTACCGTGATTGAGCATCAAGACAAGTCTTTCGCTTTCTTCAATTACTCACATCCTATCAAATTTTTTATATGTTTCTTGGACAGCAGATGACACTGGGTAAGCAAATACGTTCTACCCAACCCTATAGTATCTCACTGGAAGGAAATTTACTATTATTAAAATTGGCTGGAACCCACGAGGATTCCGCACTCAATGCCACAAACGTCCATGGTGCAAACCCAGGATTCTATCCCAATTCGCAATCGCGCACTGCTGCCTTCGCAAACTGAACAAGTTTAGATCGGGGCAGAGAGGACAACTGATCTAAATTCAAAGACCTAAATTTGAATACCTGCAGTCGTGTAGAACTGAACGCAGGACAACTGCTCACGAAGTGAAGGCAGTCATAATATTCCTCAAGGCAGTCCTCGCAAATAACATCATGAGCTAAACACATCCGATGTATATGATCTTTAAAACGGCCATGTCCCGTAAGAATCGCTACCAAGATTCTTAGCTGGGTCTTTTTTAAAGATAAAGCATACTTCGTGGACCTCAAATTGGGCTCCTAAATGAAGTACTTCGCCTTACGACAGCTAAAAGTCGCAAGCCACTGAGACTTTAGGTCTTTCAAAGCGTAATCCTTTATAACTTTCTTTCCGTAGTTGAAAGATAAAGGAGCCGTTGGTTCAGGACCAATTAAAGTTAATTGGGAGCCAGCTTTGGTAAACAATTCGCAATCTCATTGACTAAGATGTCACAAAGAGCCGGTACCCACATGACCGTAACTTTATTGTTAGAACAAAGAAGGTTTATGAATGGTTTGCTTTCCTTGACGAGTTTAGAAACAGTCAAGGAATTTCTTAAAGAGTTAAGTACAGCTTTGCTATACGTACACAGTAGAATACTTTTGTTTTTAACAGCAAAGCCTTAAAGTGTTATTATACTACGTGTCAGCGCTATTAGTTCCACCTGAAAAACAGTACAATGCGAACCAAGACTACCGAAAAGTCTCAGATCCGTCCTAGGACAGTAGATTCCAAAGCCTCCACTGAGGTTAGAACGAGAGCTATCAGAATAAAAGACTATGGACTCATCTAATTTGTTAAGAAAAACCTGCGAAGTCCACAAATCTCTTGAAGGATAAGCCACCGAAAAAAGATTTGAGAAATGGAATTCGGGTATTAGTCTGTCATTAACCATATCGATTTCTGGTAAACATGAAGAATAATTATTAAAAATTTATCGATTTTCCACGATACAACCGAAAACATTCGACGCCCCAATGCACCTCAGACGATAAGCTGCAGAACAGGCTGCTCCTAAAATAAAGGTGCGTAACTGAGGCAAGGAAAGAATGGGTTCGATAGCAAGAAGTGGAGTCGAGGACATAGCCCCAGTCATGGCAGTAGCTTTATGAAGCTTGTAGTCCAGGTGATTCTTCCAGGAAACTCTACTATCAAGACAACACCAAGGTGCTTGACGTGGTCACATTTAGTGATCATTCTCCCAAAAAGGGAGGGAACAGATAATTCAAGAGTATTCCCCTTTCTTGTAAAGACAATTAAATCAGTTTTAGAAGGAATGACGTGAAAACCCTTCTCAACACACCATGCCTCCACAATAGTTAAAGCATGCTGAGTTAGGTCAGATAAGACACTGAGATGTTTGTCTGAGACTGTCAAAACAAGATCATCAGCGTAGCTCTGTGCAATGTAGCCAGATTGCTGCAGCTTTACAAGTAACTCGTCAATAACCAAAGGCCACAGCAGAGGTGAGAGCACACCTCCCTGAGTACAGCCTTTGGTAACCTTAACAGAAACTAACACCCCATCCAGCTCCGCCTCCACAGTGCGAGACTTGAGCATGGATTCAATCCATAAGATAATGGTGCGATCAACACCAAAATTGGTACAGGCACTAGTGATCGTAGTAAATGAAGTGCTATCGAAAGCTCCCGCAATATTCAGGAAAGTACCCACAAGAAACTCCTTATTATTAAGGAATTTTTCAATCCTGGTTACAAGTTCATGTAGGGCGGTTTCATTGGACTTACCAACTCTATAAGCATGTTGCATGTTACTGAGTGGGGAGGATGATTAGAAAATGATCTCTAATGTATTTATCGACAATTCTTTCTAGAGCTTTAAGAAAAGTTGAGGATAGACTAATAGGCCGAAAGGACTTAGGATTCGTATAATCGGACTTACCAGCTTTCGGGATAAAAACAACTCTGCTTTTGCTCCAAGAATTTGGAACAGTGCTAAAAGCAATACATGCTTGAAAAAGGTGGAGCAAATGATTTTGAGTTAGAGGAAAGCCCTGTTGTAGTTCAGCAGGAAAAATACCATCAGGGCCGCCAGCCTTATAAGATGCAAAGGAAAATAGGCTCCATCGCAAGACATCACGATTGATCAACTTGTGAGCCAAACTCCAATCGGGACTTGCAACAGACTTCCCAATGAGCTCGGCAGCAACATCATCCGAGTTGACGATATCACAACCAAAAAAATGAGCCGAAAGGAGCAGCTCACCAATTTCCTTGTTGGAGGAGGTAAGCTGTCTGGCCGGTAGACGAAGAGAATCAAGTTTACACGTACTATTCTTAGCTAAAGCTTTATTGAGTCCAGCGACAGCAGATAGGCTGTTGATTTCCTCGCAGAAGTTCAACCACGAGGCTTTTTGAGCGGATCTTAAACTTCTTTTATATCCCTTTTGTGTTAACAAGAAGTTATCCCAATCAATCTGTTGCTTAGACTTTTTTGCTTTGTTATTCAGTTTACCATTTTCTAAACCCAACACATAGACTTGAAATCTGAAGTGAATTGCTGCGATAATCTTGTAATTTTTTATTAGTTTCAATTATTCACTGCGTCATCTTTTAAGTTGTGTAACGCGATCAATTTAACAAAATTTTACCCACTCAGAGGATTTTTATCGTCTCATTTACCTTACAAGTAATAATTAGTGCTAAAGTAATATGGCGCCTATTTTCCCGAAAAAAAATAAAATCTGTTCAACGAACACTGCAATCAATACCCGCATTGAATCAGAATAATGCAGTGAATATATCCGTAATGGGTAAAGTTGAACATAGCCCTACAAAATTTAATTAAATAGGTAGCCAATGTATAATTTAAGATATTTGCTGCATCGCAAAATTACTGTAGAGGAACCCAAAAAGCGAACCTATTGCACGTTGAGTGAAGTTTGCGGTATTTTTGGCGAACTTCATGATTCAAAAAAATGCGATAAGACGCTGTAGTCATTGTGGTGAAAATCGCACAGCAAATTACAGAGGTTGCCTTGTATATCTGGATTTGAAGCATAAGACCAATCCAAAGTTGCGATCTGAGAAACGAATACTTAAGTCAAAGAACACAAAAGAAATATGACTTCTAGAATTAATGTTTGACAGCAAGCGAATGCAGAGTCAACCACACATAACCTGGAGAATGTTGCAAGCAGTTTTGCACAAACAGGAGTTTCCTATGCCAACATCCTAAAAGGGATCGCCTCAAAAACGAAATTTCATTTCAACGAAGAAGAATTAAATATTCACGCAACCGTAAATAAATTGATTATAATGATGATGATGGAAAGACAAATGAGCATGATAATGCAAAATATGAACACACTAATGCAAATTATCATCAAAAGCCAAAAATGACGCTCCTTAAGATATCTGTATGGAATGCGAACGGTCTTTCACAGCAGAAAGCTAAGGTTCAAACCTTTCTTGTCGATCAAAATATAGACATCATGCTATTATCAGAAGCACACTTTACAAAAAATATGTTTATGATACCAAATATCCAGATGGAAGAGCGCACATGGCGGCACTGCGGTCTTGATCAAACGAAGAATAAAGCATTATGAACTCAACAAATATGATACAATCACATCCAAGCAACTAATATCTGCCTAGAGGTCTGGAAATTGTGTAATATCGGATATTTACTGTCCACCGAAACAAGCAAAGCAGCAATTTATCGATTATTTTAATCAGCTGGGCATAACATGTTTCGCAGGGGGCGACTACAATGCTAAACATCTACAATGGGGTTCGAGATTAACAACAGCTAAAGGAAAGCAACTATATGAAGCAATGAACGGAAAAAATCTAGATTATTTATCTTCTGGACACCCAACTTACTGGCCGTCAGATAGAAATAAAATTCTATGATTCTATATCCTCATTTAATAAATTTCTGTATAACAAAAGGAATAGCACGCACCAATGCTCAGGTAGAAGGAAGATTGCTATATGACTTATCATCCGAACACTCACCAATAATAATAACTCTGAGTACCAGAGCTTTAAAAGCAGAACCACCTCAACGTCTAATAAATAAATTATCTAAATGGGCTTTATATAGAAATATAGTCGAAAAAAATTGCCAATTGGATATCCAACATATATTTGAAATAGCAGCAAAAGGGGCCAGCCACCCCTTACATATATTAACAACTCTGAAAAAGTTAATAAGCCTTCACATAATATACTGCAGATAATCCAAGAAAAACGTCCAATACGCCGGCTATGGCACCAACAAAAATCTCCATTACTAAAATGGAATTTGAGTAGGGCTATTAAAGCCCTTAAACGAGCATTGAAAGAAGAAGAAGACTCAGGAGCCTAGAGTTACCTTACTGAACTCTCGGCAACCGAGTAGACAGATTATTCATAACTAGGCAACCAGATGGACATTGGGCCAGAAGTGACGTAGAAAACGCTACTGCTTCCTCTAACCAATTGAAAAAAATATTCACCCCAAACGAAAAGACTAACAACAGTGAACTACCAAAGTTTCCGAAGGACCCTTCAACCAATTCCTTTAAAATTTAAGTGGAAATAACTTAAAAATACCAGTAAAAATTGTATAAACCCAAAGAAAGCTCCAGGACACGATTTTATTACCGGAAAAATGATCAGAGGATTATCTGATAAAAGCATAAAACTCATACCTTATATCTTCAATGCGTTTAGGAAATGTGGGTATTTCTCTAAAAACTGGAAAATATCGCTGATTACATTGATTCCAAAGCCTGGAAAAGACGAAACAGGCCAATAAGTATATACTTCCGATGATTTCTAAACTGCCGATCTACCAACAACTGATAAGGTTGTTACATCAACATTTGCAGATGATATAGATATTATGTTTTCCACTAAAAGCTTTTACAAGATCTACATAATTTGAATAATTGAAATGTACGTCATTACATTTTCTATATTCAATTGCGAAATTAAAGCCTTAAAGTTGAAGACTCAAGCGAGCGAGACGTCCAGAGAGATCTCTCTGTCCCATTAACCACTTCAATTTTGCGTGATCGGTGATTATGGTAAAAGGGTAGGCGAAATGATACAACGGTCGTCCAGGCACAGCAAAGGTGGTCTTATACATTGACCCCTCATCGAGAAGGAGTTGCCAGAATGCGTCTTTCAAATCCAGGCTCGATATACACTAGGTTTTGTCAAGACGTTCGAGCTACCCGTTGATAAGAGGTAAAGGATAAGCATCCTTAACTGTGACACCAATGGTGTACTAGAGGGAGATTTCGTTTGTTGATTGCAAACCGAGGAAACGGGAGAAAATGACATATTGAAATTGAAAAGTCACCTAAAATAAACACCAAGATATAACTCTTGCGTTAGATTTAGAGCTAAGTAAAAAGTAACAAATCCGGGTTTACCTGCAAGACACACAGGTACTTTTAAGTATCCTAAGATCGACTAAGCATGACCGTCAGATCTTCTAAGACTTCAATATTGATGAACGCCTAGATTTGTATAATTTAGGTTTGCGACATAATTTGGTTTAACGTGGTGGGAAAAATTGTTTAATGCTTCTCGTGGGAACGTTAGAGGATCTCGTAAAGTTCCAGGTCGGTGTTGGTTACGGAATCCACCAAAGTTTTGTTCATTTTGGCATGATACCCCAAACCTTTTCAAAACCAATTTCTTCCGAATCAGCACCAACATCTACGACCTATAGAATTTCCATGGGTCCACTCAGATAATGTCAATTACCAGAACCGATTTTGTATATGAATCATTCAGTAAGTAATAGACTTCATTCAAATCAGATACACCAACCGGTTTCAAAAAGTCTTCTGTGATCTTTAACTATCACACCACAACAGCAAGAGAAGAAATCCGTACATAAATGTCTTTAACAGAAAACAAAAAGAATGAATATAGAATTACTCGTTCAGACCCTTCAAATCCTCACAACTGTGGAAGAAAGAAAATTACCGTCTTGTAGACGATTATCGAAAATTTAACAATGTCTCAGTCCCGGATATAGGTACCCTCTATACCATAAATTAATGAGATATTAGTCAGCCTATGCCAAACCAAATTTTTCACTAAAGTAAAAGCGGCATCCATCAAATTTCTTCACAGATGGAATAAAAACAAACCCAAAAAAATATTTAACAAGTTTATTTAAAACTTTGGATTTCTAATTTATTAATTTTTTATAAAGATTATTGTAAAATATAAATTTCGTGACACTCACCTATTAAAGTTTGATTGTTTCGCACGGTGGCGTACAATTTTTCTGAAACAAAACGAAAAAACTATTAAAATTTTTATTTTTATTTATTTTACAACGAATAATATCGTGAGAAGCGCATATCGGGTGTTTATTTAAAAGCTTGGTATCAAATGAAACAACTCCTGAACATCGTTAATACGACAGATTTTAAATTCAAGTGACAGAAGAATTAAAACCGCAAGATTCACAATAATGTGTCAACAAATTAGTGCTGCTAGCGATGAAGCATACTTTTATTTAAATGGACATGTCAATAAACAAAACTGTAGGTATTGGTGTATAACAGAAACCCTACAAGCATTACTAGCAGAAAGCGGAGTTGAATTGTCTGTCATTGTCTGACAATATTACTTAATCTGCGGATTCTTGAAAAGCTGGGAAATTTAAATCAAGGGTAATAGTGAATTATTGATAGACTGTCGGGAACCATGGTTTGAGACCCCTTCCAGTACGCGATGGTAAAATCAAAAGGTTCTAGTTTTAAGCTCCATTGAGCAAACCTCCCATAGCAAGATCCTTCTGGTTCATGAGCCACTGTTAGCTGATCCGTAATTATTATGAAAATGTAACCTTCTACGAAGAGTCAACACCTTTTTTCATAACCTCAAACTTCTCAAATACGATTTGAGCCTGCTCATTCCAATTAATCTTACATCCCGTTTTTTTAACCACCTCGCCTTTACCGTGATTGAGCATCAAGACAAGTCTTTCGCTTTCTTCAATTACTCACATCCTATCAAATTTTTTATATGTTTCTTGGATAGCAGATGACACTGGGTAAGCAAATACGTTCTACCCAACCCTATAGTATCTCACTGGAAGGAAATTTACTATTATTAAAATTGGCTGGAACCCACGAGGATTCCGCACTCAATGCCACAAACGTCCATGGTGCAAACCCAGGATTCTATCCCAATTCGCAATCGCGCACTGCTGCCTTCGCAAACTGAACAAGTTTAGATCGGGGCAGAGAGGACAACTGATCTAAATTCAAAGACCTAAATTTGAATACCTGCAGTCGTGTAGAACTGAACGCAGGACAACTGCTCACGAAGTGAAGGCAGTCATAATATTCCTCAAGGCAGTCCTCGCAAATAACATCATGAGCTAAACACATCCGATGTATATGATCTTTAAAACGGCCATGTCCCGTAAGAATCGCTACCAAGATTCTTAGCTGGGTCTTTTTTAAAGATAAAGCATACTTCGTGGACCTCAAATTGGGCTCCTAAATGAAGTACTTCGCCTTACGACAGCTAAAAGTCGCAAGCCACTGAGACTTTAGGTCTTTCAAAGCGTAATCCTTTATAACTTTCTTTCCGTAGTTGAAAGATAAAGGAGCCGTTGGTTCAGGACCAATTAAAGTTAATTGGGAGCCAGCTTTGGTAAACAATTCGCAATCTCATTGACTAAGATGTCACAAAGAGCCGGTACCCACATGACCGTAACTTTATTGTTAGAACAAAGAAGGTTTATGAATGGTTTGCTTTCCTTGACGAGTTTAGAAACAGTCAAGGAATTTCTTAAAGAGTTAAGTACAGCTTTGCTATACGTACACAGTAGAATACTTTTGTTTTTAACAGCAAAGCCTTAAAGTGTTATTATACTACGTGTCAGCGCTATTAGTTCCACCTGAAAAACAGTACAATGCGAACCAAGACTACCGAAAAGTCTCAGATCCGTCCTAGGACAGTAGATTCCAAAGCCTCCACTGAGGTTAGAACGAGAGCTATCAGAATAAAAGACTATGGACTCATCTAATTTGTTAAGAAAAACCTGCGAAGTCCACAAATCTCTTGAAGGATAAGCCACCGAAAAAAGATTTGAGAAATGGAATTCGGGTATTAGTCTGTCATTAACCATATCGATTTCTGGTAAACATGAAGAATAATTATTAAAAATTTATCGATTTTCCACGATACAACCGAAAACATTCGACGCCCCAATGCACCTCAGACGATAAGCTGCAGAACAGGCTGCTCCTAAAATAAAGGTGCGTAACTGAGGCAAGGAAAGAATGGGTTCGATAGCAAGAAGTGGAGTCGAGGACATAGCCCCAGTCATGGCAGTAGCTTTATGAAGCTTGTAGTCCAGGTGATTCTTCCAGGAAACTCTACTATCAAGACAACACCAAGGTGCTTGACGTGGTCACATTTAGTGATCATTCTCCCAAAAAGGGAGGGAACAGATAATTCAAGAGTATTCCCCTTTCTTGTAAAGACAATTAAATCAGTTTTAGAAGGAATGACGTGAAAACCTTTCTCAACACACCATGCCTCCACAATAGTTAAAGCATGCTGAGTTAGGTCAGATAAGACACTGAGATGTTTGTCTGAGACTGTCAAAACAAGATCATCAGCGTAGCTCTGTGCAATGTAGCCAGATTGCTGCAGCTTTACAAGTAACTCGTCAATAACCAAAGGCCACAGCAGAGGTGAGAGCACACCTCCCTGAGTACAGCCTTTGGTAACCTTAACAGAAACTAACACCCCATCCAGCTCCGCCTCCACAGTGCGAGACTTGAGCATGGATTCAATCCATAAGATAATGGTGCGATCAACACCAAAATTGGTACAGGCACTTTTGCGTTTATATAACAATTAATCTTTATTTATTATCTTATAACACATATTTTTTATTTATTTATATATATATATTTTATTTATAATTTTTATTTATGTTTATTTATTTATATAATTTTTGTTTATAATTTTGTTGTTATAAATTTTATTTTATATTTTACTTTAATTTAAATTCACCACCACGTTATTTTGATTAATTTAATTTTTTATGCACTTGGTTGTTAATCTTGACTTGACACTCCAAAATGCAATATCGCAATGGACGAACATATTGTGTTGTTTTTTTGAGTTGTGTTGTTGTAAAAAATGACGTCGCCTTCGTGTTCGTTTTGTGTTGAAGGAACACATGCGCCGGCGACGGTCAACATTGCACTTATGTAGTGCAGTGGGTTTTTATTGCATCACCGAACATTGTTAGTTCGTGGTGATGTTGGTTGGATGGCGATGGTTTTACTATAAATGTTTTATAGTAATGGTTCGGTTACTGGATAGTGTTGGTTGGATAGATTGATATGTGATGGGGTTAGTGAACACTTAATTCAAATAAGTTGGTTTATATTTGAATTTCACTAATTGTTTTGTTTGTGGCAGAATCGAATATCAGTGAGTCGAATATTCGAGCTGCTACAGTACCCCCTCTCCAGATGAGAAACCATAGGTTTTGAGACGTTATACGGTGAACCGGACGGTTTTATATCGTTTGCTGGCTGATATTTGATCAGCCGTGTTGAGAATACCGTACGCCGGTTTCAATCTGTCTATGGAGATTGAGTGGTGTTTGTCTTTGATTGAGACAATGAATTGCTTGCGTAAGCGGCGTATAACTTTGTATGGCCCATCGTATGGAGATTGTAATCCAGTTCGAACCTTATCAACCCGGACAAAGACGTAATCGCAATTGTTGAGCGATTTTGGAACGAATATGTTGCTTTCATTCGTTGGTCTTGTTGCCGTGGGGATAAGATTTTGCATGGTGGTGCGGAGTTGGTCGATGACTGTGTCGGTTGTGGATGGAGACGGTAGAGGATGTTCGACGAAGAACTCACCGGGTAGCTTGATGGTTTGACCGTAAACCATTTCGGCTGGTGAGCACTTCAGATCTTCTTTGACCGTTGCTCGAATACCAAGTAGAACGATTGGTACTTCGGAGCTCCAGTGAATTGTGTTGCCTCGGGCCTTGAGAGCAGCTTTGAGCTGGCGGTGGAAACGTTCGACCATGCCATTGGCTTGTGGGTGGTAAGCCGTTGTACGTATCCGATGCGAGCCGAGGAGTTTCGTTTACTCCGAGAAAAGCTTCGACTCGAATTGGGTTCCTTGATCAGTGGTGATGTCAAGTGGAACGCCAAATCGTGATACGTAGTTTTGTACGAATGTGGTGGCAATGGTTGCTGCAGACATGTCGCTCATGCAGTACGCTTCTGGCCATCGAGTGAAACGATCGACACAGGTGAGTAAGTATGAGTATCCATTGGATGGAGGAAGTGGTCCTACGACATCCAAATGAATGTGCTCAAATCGACCAGGTGGAATGGCGAATTGTCCAAGAGGCGATTTTGTGTGTCGCTGGACTTTTGATTTTTGGCAGGATAAACAGGATTGTGCCCAATGGGTCACGTCTTTGTTTATGCTGGGCCAAAAGTATCGAGCAGTAATCAATTTACGAGTTGCGCGGACACCAGGATGTGAGATACCGTGTAGTGTGTCGAAGATGGTTCGACGTAGTTGCTCTGCGATGTACGGGCGATTTGCACCCGTAGATGTTTCGCAGTAGATTTCGAGGCCAGGAAGTTTGAAAAGCTCCAGTTTCAGTGATGAACTGGCGTGACAAGCAGAACCAGAAAATAAATTCTGAAGTTCCAAGTCTGCTTTTTGCGCTTGTGCGATCTTGTTGCAGTCGAAGTGAGTCTCGACTGTGGCCGTTTCGTTTGTTGTTGTGCGCGAAAGTGTATCCGCGACAACGTTGTCGGTACCTTGAACATGCTGGATGTCCGTGGTAAATTGACTAATGTAATCCAAGTGGCGTGCTTGCCTTGGATTGCGTTCAGTTTTAGACTGAATTGCTCGTGTGAGAGGTTTGTGGTCGGTGTAGATTGTAAAGTCCCGACCCTCGACAAAATATCTGAAGTGTTTGATTGCTAGATATATTGCGAGTAATTCCCGATCGAATGCAGAGTATTTCTTTTCGGCATCCGAGAGCTTCTTTGAGAAGAATCCCAGGGGCTCCCAACACTTGTCGTTGTACTGTTGCATGACTGCTCCGACAGCAGTGTTTGATGCATCAGTAGTTATGCTGAGCTTTGAGTCGCTCAGTGGATGTGACAAGAGTGTTGTGCGTGCCAATTCAGCCTTGAGTGACGTGAATGCGTGTTGACATTCGTCAGGCCAAGAGAAGTTCTTGGCGGTTTTGGGCTTACGTAGTAGTACTGCCAGGTGGCTGTGAATTGGGTTGAGTATATCAGCGAGCTTTGGTATAAATCGGTGGTAGTAGTTGACCATGCCGATGAATCGCTGAATACTTTTGATTGAGGTTGGAGCTGGGAATTCTTTAATGGCATTGATTCGGTCTTGTGACGGAAGAATGCCATTAGCGGTGATCTTGTGGCTGAGGAAATCAAGAGTGGATGCGCCGAAGACGCATTTTGAGCTCTTGATGTGGACATCAAACTCGACAAGTCGTTGGAAAAGTGTTTCCAGATGGAGTTTGTGTTGTTCCTCAGTTTGAGATGCCACAAGAATGTCGTCTATGTAGACGAAAACGAAGTCGAGATCTCGGACGACTTCGTTCATGAAGCGCTGAAACGTTTGTGCGGCATTGCGTAATCCAAATGGCATTCGGGTGTATTCGAAGAGGCCAAATGGTGTGGTGATTGCCGTTTTGAAAACGTCTTCAGGTGCCACGGGAATGTGGTGATAACCTCTGATGAGATCAAGTTTGGAGAAAACTTTGCAGCCATGCAAGTGCATGGTGAAGTTTTGAATGTGGGGTATCGGGTAGCGATCCGGTATCGTAACCGTGTTTAAACGCCGATAGTCCCCACATGGCCTCCAGTCGTGATCTTTCTTCTTGACCATGTGTAATGGACAAGAGACGGAAGATGTCGATGTTCGACAAATTCCTAATTCCACCATGTGTTGAAATTCTGCTTGTGCAGCTTTGTGACGCACCTGATCTAGTCTGCGTGGTCTCGACACGGGCAGATGGCCTTCCGTGACGATGTGATGTACCACGTTGTGTCGGACTGGCATTTTGTAGTTCGGCTCTGCTGTAAGTAGTGGGTACTTTTTGAGCAGAGTGCCGTAGCCGTTGTCGATGTTAAAATGGATCGGTGTTGGTGTGTTAACACGAACCATTGTGGCGTTTATTGACAGCTTTGTAGCTGGATCAATCAGCCGTTTGTTCTTAACATCAACAAGAAGTCCGAATTTGCTTAGAAAATCGGCGCCAATGATCGGACGATTCACTGCAGCTAGTATGAAAGCGTGCGTGAAGGTTCGTTTGAGTCCGATATCCACGTTAAGCAATTTTGTGCCGTACGTGTGGATGATTGAACCATTGGCAGCCGATAAGACTAGATTTGAATTTCGATTAGCTAATGTGTAATTCATTTTGAAATTCATGGCTGGAATAACCGAAAGGTCAGCGCCAGTGTCGACTAAGTAGGTGAGTTTGTTGTGTTTATCGTACACAAACAAACGTGACGTATAGGGTGTGTTTGTGGTCAGGGGAGGCATGTTGCTCTCAACCCGTGACTCTAGTAGTTTTTTTGATGGTCAATGTCCAGTTTTACGGCGGCCGCGGACGTCGATGGTTGCGACGTGGTGAAATTGCACGGTGGCGTGCATTTTCTGGCGGCTCTACCAAACTTTGTGTGGAACCAGCATTTACCATGTTGGTATATGTTGTTGCTGGGACTGCGGGTTCGATTGCGTGAGGGAGCTCGTCGTCCACGCGAACGGCTTCGACCTCTGAGTAACCCGTCGAGTCTGGACTCGATTCTCGACAGTCTTTGTTCGAGTGTGTTTGGTGCTGTTGCTGAACGGGGAGTTCTGTCTCCACTGCGTTCTCGTGATTGCCGGTATGGATTATTGATTTGACTGACGCTTTGAGATGTGATGTTTATGACATCATACATCTTGTCGGCTATCTTGGCTAACGTTTGTGTGGTGGAGGATTCGGGCTGTGCTACCAGCGCTATGCGAATCAACTCCGGCATTTTACGTATCCACAATGATTTAATGATATTTTCATTAAAACTGTTGTTAGCTAGTGTGTGTATGTGCCGTAAAGCGTCAGATGGTTTTTGGTCGCCTAATTGCTGGCCTGAAAGCAATTGTTCCAACTGACGTTCGCCCGATGGTGCTAGTCGTTCTAGCAGCGTTTGCTTTAATGTGTTGTATTGGCTGGTTGTCGGCGGATTGAGGAGGAGATCCGAGATCACATCGCACGTTTCTGGTTGCAAGGCTGATAATGTTTGCAGGTACTTTGTTTTATCAGCTGTTATACCTTGCAGTCCGAATTGTATTTCGGCGAGCTGAAACCATGTGTTTGCTCTTTGTGGCCAGAAAGGTTGTATTGTTATTCGCTGATGTGATGCCGCGATCTCTATTTTTGGACCTTGTTGATCTTGTTCATCGTCCGACATTTTTGCACAAACCAATAAAACAAATCAAAATACAACAATAAAATATTTTAAAGCGGAATGGTTACCGTGTAAAAAAAAATTAGTTGACCAAAAATGAAAAATTAAGCGGAATGGTTACCGTGTAGTGAATGGTTTGAAGGCCGGGATGCTTCTTCTTTTTAACGCCCGATGCGAGATACCCCCGAATATGGAGTTCCTTTGCGTCCTACCTTATATTGGGGGGGCTCGTTGAAATTTAAAAAAAAAAATAGATGTAAAAAATAAATTTAATTCATGCGAGGTGAATTATTGCAGCGAGAAAACGACCAGGGTGTGAGACTATGGATGGGTGTGCACGTGGTGGTGAAAAAAATATATATAAAATGTACAGTAATAATGATTCTACGTTAAAAAAATTTTAAAAGTGATTCTACGTTAATGTTTTTGAAATATTGTTAATGAAAAAATTTTAATAGAGAAAAAATATTTACTAATAATAAAAATAAAAAAAAACTCTTATCTGGGTTTTTGTACAATGCTGATGATGCTGCTGCTGTTGTTGTTGGTCGTTGCGGTGAGGGTGGATCGCTTCACCGTTTGAATTGTCCCGCCGTTGCGGTGAGGGTGGATCGCTTCACCGTTTTAGTTGTCTCGTCGTTGCGGTGAGGGTGGATCGCTTCACCGTTTATCCCGCGTTGCGTGTGTGGGTCGTCCCCTACACCACGTTTTTTAATTTTTTGTTTTTGTAATTTGTTCCCGCGTTGCGTGGGTGGTTCGTCCCCTACACCACGTTTTTACTGCTTTCCTACGCGGATGCGTGTTTTTTGTTGCGGTAAAAACCGCTATCGGAGGTCACCACTTTTGCGTTTATATAACAATTAATCTTTATTTATTATCTTATAACACATATTTTTTATTTATTTATGTATATATATTTTATTTATAATTTTTATTTATGTTTATTTATTTATATAATTTTTGTTTATAATTTTGTTGTTATAAATTTTATTTTATATTTTACTTTAATTTAAATTCACCACCACGTTATTTTGATTAATTTAATTTTTTATGCACTTGGTTGTTAATCTTGACTTGACACTCCAAAATTCAATATCGCAATGGACGAACATATTGTGTTGTTTTTTTGAGTTGTGTTGTTGTAAAAAATGACGTCGCCTTCGTGTTCGTTTTGTGTTGAAGGAACACATGCGCCGGCGACGGTCAACATTGCACTTATGTAGTGCAGTGGGTTTTTATTGCATCACCGAACATTGTTAGTTCGTGGTGATGTTGGTTGGATGGCGATGGTTTTACTATAAATGTTTTATAGTAATGGTTCGGTTACTGGATAGTGTTGGTTGGATAGATTGATATGTGATGGGGTTAGTGAACACTTAATTCAAATAAGTTGGTTTATATTTGAATTTCACTAATTGTTTTGTTTGTGGCAGAATCGAATATCAGTGAGTCGAATATTCGAGCTGCTACAGCACTAGTGATCGTAGTAAATGAAGTGCTATCGAAAGCTCCCGCAATATTCAGGAAAGTACCCACAAGAAACTCCTTATTATTAAGGGATTTTTCAATCCTGGTTACAAGTTCATGTAGGGCGGTTTCATTGGACTTATCAACTCTATAAGCATGTTGCATGTTACTGAGTGGGGAGGATGATTAGAAAATGATCTCTAATGTATTTATCGACAATTCTTTCTAGAGCTTTAAGAAAAGTTGAGGATAGACTAATAGGCCGAAAGGACTTAGGATTCGTATAATCGGACTTACCAGCTTTCGGGATAAAAACAACTCTGCTTTTGCTCCAAGAATTTGGAACAGTGCTAAAAGCAATACATGCTTGAAAAAGGTGGAGCAAATGATTTTGAGTTAGAGGAAAGCCCTGTTGTAGTTCAGCAGGAAAAATACCATCAGGGCCGCCAGCCTTATAAGATGCAAAGGAAAATAGGCTCCATCGCAAGACATCACGATTGATCAGCTTGTGAGCCAAACTCCAATCGGGACTTGCAACAGACTTCCCAATGAGCTCGGCAGCAACATCATCCGAGTTGACGATATCACAACCAAAAAAATGAGCCGAAAGGAGCAGCTCACCAATTTCCTTGTTGGAGGAGGTAAGCTGTCTGGCCGGTAGACGAAGAGAATCAAGTTTACACGTACTATTCTTAGCTAAAGCTTTATTGAGTCCAGCGACAGCAGATAGGCTGTTGATTTCCTCGCAGAAGTTCAACCACGAGGCTTTTTGAGCGGATCTTAAACTTCTTTTATATCCCTTTTGTGTTAACAAGAAGTTATCCCAATCAATCTGTTGCTTAGACTTTTTTGCTTTGTTATTCAGTTTCCTATAGTAGATTTCCTTAATTTTTTAAGGTCAGAGTTCCAGAAAGGTTTGTTCCGAATCTTTTGATTAGTGATAAGAGGACATGACTTTTCAAAGGCCATCCTAATTGCCAATGCAAGTGACGATGCTTGATCTTCAATGTCCTTCCTCGACCGAATACCCTTCAGTCGTGCAAGTAAAGAACCTAGCTCGAGAGAGAAAAGACCCCAATCGGCTAATTTTCGATTGCAATAAGGTTTAAGAGGCGGTCGTTTAAGGTTGATATTAAACGAGATACACCTGTGATCAGAGGTGAGGATGTCATCCGTCACCCTCCAGTCTAAAATTAAATCAACTGTAATGAACATGGAGCATAGACAAATGTCAATCACCTCCTGCCGGATAGAGTTGACAAAAGTAGGCTCGCATCCCCAGTATTGAGAATTTCAAGCTCAGAGGAGCTTATATAGTTAAGCAGAGAAGAACCCTTGTGGTTAATGTTCGTACTACCCCAGATCGAGTGATGAGCATTAGCATCACAGCCAATTACCAAAGGGGTATGCTTGTTCTTATACCATGTCACAAGATTAGTGAGTTCCTCAGAGGGAGGAGGTGAAGAAGAGTCATATGGCAATTAGACTGAGGCCATGACCAGTTTAGTGCAGGAATTAGCGGATATCAGAGTAATGAGAACAGCCGTAACATCGGCCGAGCTACACTCGTGAATAAGAACTGCATTGATATTATTGCTAATAAAAATGCACGATCGAGTTTTATTGACAGAATTCTTACAGAAAATTCGGCCATTAAATAAGTTCAATCCAGAGACAGCATTATCAAGAAGATATGGTTCCTGGATTAGACAAACATCTGTATGAACTACAGAAAGCAACTTCCTCTTCCAACCGGAACCAGTTATACTCTCGAAGGATTTCTGGTCAACCCGGAAAACCTCACGTTTACAACGGACAACCTTCCATCCCTCAATTGCAATAGCTGAATTCATCAGCTTGATGTTGGTGGTTACTACACATGGATTCTCAGGCGGACCAGGAACCCATGTTAGTAAAAGAAGTGGTTGTCATTATTGCCGCAATTACATAATCGTCACCAAACATTTCAAAAATCTAAACTCAAATACAGGTATTGTGGTAGAATTATATAGTTTCCGATACAATTTTTTTCAAAATCGGTCGAAATTAAAAATATTTAACAGATCGTTTAACAGATATTTTATTCTAAAGTGGAGGTATTTGCGTAGCCTGAGCAATAGATTGGATTTATTCTGGAATGTTCTTTCAATTATCACATATTAAAAATGTTTTTATTGATGGACATAATGGTTGCCTTCTCCGTCATAACCGAGGTGGACATTTTCTGGGAACAATGTTTGAAGCTCAAAATATAATATGTTAATTTATACATAAACAGGATTATTATTCAAAAAATTATCGATACCAAATTTGAATCGGCCTTTCCAAGCGCTCACGTAGTAGAACACACGAATAATTGTCGTATCACAGTGCTAGATAATTTTTCGTGTGTTTTACTATGTGAGTGGTTGGTAAGGTCGACCAAATATATTTGATTTTGGATTTTTTTTAATTTTGTAAATTAAAATTAAAAATATTAAATTCACGATTTTAATCGATTTTGACACACAACCTCCACACTAAATAGTTTGAATATATAAGTTTTGGGGTTTTAAAAATTTGGAAATCGATCACAATTTTGAGAACTTAAACATCCGAATTCGATCCCCCGATACATTATAATACCTCAACATAATGCGCAACATAATAAGACTTACATAAAAAAAACTTGCTTAAAATCTCTAAGATCAATTTCTGATCTCAATATGCGCTTCATTTGAACGTAATTTTTTGTTTTTTTTTGTATTTTGTATTTTTAGTAAAAAAATTAAAATAATTAGTATTTTTTGTTAAGTGCCCCGCGGAATTTGAGTTTTTTTTTTTGAAAAAAAAAAAATCAACTCCTCCACTATATATTATCTTTGGTTTTGGTTTGGTATCTATAAAAAAATTAATTTGATCATAAAAATTCATCACTCGAAGATATATTACAATCATAAAGCATGTTTGTTGTTGTTGCTCAAATTGTTTATGCTACGCGGTATTTTCTATTTTTTCTTCGCGATAACTACATATCTCTTATTTCATCCAAAGGGCATCTCAGTATATATTGGATATATATATATATATATATATATATATATACACACAATATATATATATATATATATATATATATATATATATATATATATATATATATATATATATATATATATATATATATATATATATATATATACGGACAAAGTATATATATAGGTAATTTTCTTCAGTTGGATTTATAATTTTTATGCGAAATTATTCGCTTTAACTGCGCGGTTTATGTTTAGGTATGAAATTCGCAATATGATACAGTATGTGATGCGGGCGAATATTATAAAATTGATTATACAAGATCGATCGCGCGCTATATCTCAGTTTTAAATCAGGTTCGCATCTTTCGATTTATAAAATCTTTCTAATTAAAATCTTGTATATACATAATTATATAATATTAGCGCGCGCACTAATTAAAAATAAAACAACAAATATTTTATTTTTTTGTTTTAGGGGATGTAGCCTAGCTATATAAGAAATATATAAATATATAATATATAAGAAATTTTATTGTCTCACCAATTAGAGCAGAATAATATAAGAAAGCGCAAAAATATCTTAAAATATGTATATAATATGTACATAAGAAATGGGAGAATATGCTTAAATTATTTATATATTTTACTTATTTACAATGTAGGAAAAACTCGGAGATTGGATCGCAAAACTAACACATTAGAAAACTTATACACTTTCTTATTATTTTATTTCGTCGTTTTTTTGTTTTGTTTACTTTGCACCATATACTTATACATCGTGTGTATATATATATATATATATATATATATATATATATATGTACATATAATATTTTTATATATAAGACTTTTTCTCGTCTTGTGTATACATATATGAACATACATTTTTTATATTTCGTTAAGAAACGCCTAATTAGAAGCAAAATATAAACATTTTCGGAATAAAGAGGTGGCAATTAATAGGAAAACAACAACATATATAAAAAATATATATATATACATATTTATACATTAGATGTATATAAAGAAAATAATCTGAGAAAATGAATAACTCAAGACATATAGAGAAAATAAGATGAGAAAAAATGAAATTGCGCGCGATATGCGCGCACAACGTTCTTGTTTTATAATAAAACGAAAAAAAAAGTAAAATGCTTGATTGGAATAATTTTATCTTAAATTAAAAAAAAAAAAATGTATACACATAAATATTACTGTATATCAGGGTTGTTCGAGACATACGCGTAACCTAATATAGTGTTTTCGCATTTCAAATGGCCTTAAAATTGCGCCTAACCATTGCCAGTGCGAAATAAGATACACAAATCACTTATAATGCACCAGCCGTAGAAAATGAATTCGAACTACTATACTATGTTGACCGCAGGGATGGGCGTTTACGCGTCATCTATTATTTTCTACATAGATGTATCGACAACCCGTATAGACAACGTCAACAACGTAGACAACGTCGATAATGTAGACAATTCCTGAGTGGTTTTGTCAATTAGTTCTAAACTAGGGTGACCAAATTTCTTTAGGAACAATGCGACAGTTTTATAGAATTTCCGTTAATACATTTTAATCTCTTTTCAAAAAGAGCAGAAATGAATCAGAAGTTTTCAATTTTCAATGACAAGGAATTTTGATTTTGATTGACAAAGAATCATTATTTGTTGACTACATGCTTGGTTTTAATCTTAACCAAATTAATACGGTTGTCAATAATTTCCAAAGGTTCCTGGATCTTGTCTTCACCAAGGGAACCGATGCTTTCAAAGTAATGGAATCATTGACTCCATTTGTGGTAAATAATATATCAACCACAAATTGTTGGACAATTGGACATGGTTTTTGACACATCCTACTGTAAGCTGAAAAAATCGTGAAACACAATACAAATTTTATACTATATAACACCAAGGATTCGAACTCCATGTGCCTATTTTAAAGCACCGAACATTCATCCGCTATTTTTTGATGACCTGCTAACAAATTTGAAAAATCGAAAATGTAAGGCCCATACTAAAATGATGAAATCAGGATAGGAAATTGATAAACTGTCCTTTTTAAAACGCGACGAGGAATTTGACGTATATTTCAATATTAAGTACAGGTCTTACCTTACAAGTATCGAAGGTAAAAATGACTTATAATAATACCGGCACTTCGAGCACTAAAGAGATAGCAGACATGTTTGCAGCATTTTTCCAATCAGTAATTAATTACTCCGTCTGTCATATGTGATGAGGACGATGCATCAGCCTTAAGAGAATTTTAGCTAGATAAATCCGCTCTGCTAGTTATTCAATCAATCCCTTACCACTGCCGTATTTCCCGAAAAATGGAAAATTTCAAAGATCACACATATCTTTAAATCAGGCATGGGAATGATGTCTCACTCTCATGTTACCGGGGAATATCCACATGGTCATCGATTCCAAAATTATTTGAGCTGATTGTAGGCAATGCTTTTAAATCAACATTGATGGCTACGGCACATTTCTATCTACCAAAATGGGTTCATGCCTGGAGTAGACCTTCCAGCTACCAATCTGGTCTAATTTACTACTAATGTGTTAAATGAGATAAATAAATGTATGATTTAGATTTTTGTCACATTTTTCACAATTACCTATTTTGCCACTAATTCTTCCAAACGATTCAGCAGTAAAGTTTTGCCCATTTGGCTTATTCACCGACTCTAAAGAAGTAATAAATTTGTTCGACCTATATCGAAAAATATTGGGCTATAGTGAAAAAAGTTGTGAAGAATAATGGCGGATGCGTTAATGGAACTATTTTGGTGCAAGACTGTCACCGGTAGATGTCCCAGAAACAGGGCGCGTCAAACAACATTTGTGCAAAAGTTAAAAAAACTCAAAAAATTCCATTCAATCGTACGGAAACTTTATTATCATTTGAAAGAATATTTCTTAAAATTTATTTTGTAAAAATTACTTCATTCAAATATTGGCCGAAACTGCGATGGTCCTTCCGCGAAGCGCAATTTTTGATAATTTTGGTCAAGCATATCGAGTGGTATCTGGCGAATGACATGCGTAATGTTGGCTTTCAATGCCTCAAATGTAGCTGGTTTATCCACATAGTCTTTGTACTTTACGTAGCCCCAATGAAAAATGTCTAGGGGTGTGATATCACACGATGTAAATAATTGTGAAATAATTGTTTCGTGCGCTATATTGTCCTCTTCTTAAAACTAAATGTCGCCGAGGTCCGGCTTCAATTTCAGGAAGCAAGCATTCCGTTTTAATGGAGCGCGGGCACCAAACCGTCAATTTGGTCGGGTATCATCCAATACTGTAAATTGTGATTTAAAGTTTCCGATGGTATTGCAAATAGTGGTCTCGCTAGGCCAATTATGTCAACCGTATGTTGGTCTAACCGCACGAAACACATTCCTCACAGAACACTGATTTTCATAATAAAGATGAACAATTTGTAGACAGTATGCCGGGCTCAGTCTTTCCATGATGAAATGGCAAACAATACTGAATAAATAAAATCTCGATGACAGTTTGAACATTTGTCAAAAAGAAACAAATGCAAATTTCAACTCTACTGAACTGGCGCATTTCTATTTCAAATCGCTAAAATATCGTAGGTTGTTGATATTATTTTAATTGTCAAAAAACACTGTCAAGTAATCTACGTTATATCTTACGTGTCGACAACCGCGTATACTATATAGCGTAATCTACCTCGCCTATCCCACATGTTGACCCCCATAGGACCGCGTGAGCGCAGTGGAGGTTTAAGCATGTGCAAGGCTTAAAGCAACATTTTATGCGAAGCCAAAAAACGTAAATATTTAATCAGGTATTACTTGCCCCTCAGGCAATTAAGAACCTGCCATGTTGAATGGTGTCTATTGAACCACCAAAAAAGGTAACAGGTATTCTTCAGTGTACAAATTGTTAGAACACACGAAGAACTCTGCAATAGGCAAGCCTATTATGTATGTGTCAAACAAAACAATATCAACAGCAAAAGCCAAACAAACAATATGTTACGATTAGAGAAGTTAGGTTTATCCTACGCTCAAATGACCAAAACCTTAAATAACAATCCAAATCAAGAAATCAGGCCGAAATCTGTGCCTAGCCAGCCAACCATTTTAAATATAATGAAGATGCTAACCGAATTTCAGGCTGAAATGGGACAAAATTATGTTCCAGCTAGGAACGCTAACGGGCTTAATTTTAAGAGCCCAAGAGCTAGATGTATTTCTCAGAATCAACCACATAGACATAGTTTTAATAATACGCACTTTTTAGAGGAAAACTTTATCAAAATTATGGGATATAGGACATGCAGCAATTTTAATCAAACATAACATCCTACAATTTCAACAAGATAAAATTAAAGAGCCAGTGTTGAAATAAGTCTAGGGCCAATCTACTGCCCATCAAGACATAATAATATCCCAAGAAATCAATATGTCAACATTTTTAAGTAAACCTGAAATTAAAGGGGGTGACTACAAAGTGAAAAGCCACTGCGTGGAGATCACGACTCAAACCACCAGGAAAAGGAAAAGAACTCCTAAGTGCAATAGAAATGTCAGATTTCACTTATCGCGTAAGCCAACTTATTGGCGTACAGAGATCAACGAAGTTGATTGACATTTATATTTCGAAAGGAATATCCTCTAATTATATTGAAGTTGAGGGTATAAAAGACCTTACTTCCGATCACACATCGGTCTTAAGGACTCCTAGTACATTGGTCATTAAAAACAAAAGGAAACCGAACCTTACTAATTAATTCATGGATTGGGAATTATTTAGAGAGATACTGGACAATCTAATCGAGTTAAAAGTTTGTCTCAGAACTAAACAAGAACTTGAAATACAAGCTGAATATTTTATTAGCTATAGCAGCTAAACAGCTAAACAACCGTATTAGGTGAAAAAGTTGTACAAGAGATCAACTACCCCTGGAAATTCGAGAACTGATAAAATAAACAAAAGAGAATTTAATCGAGTAAGTAACACAGTTGACCGAGTAGTTAAAGAACATAAAGTAGCTTGAACTGAAAATTATGTGAAGGGACTTTGTCTTGAAGCCGACAAAAACTATTCTGTTTGGAAAGCTACTAAAAGATATAAGAGGCCGCCAATAATCCAAGTGCCACCTATAAGGAAAACAAATGGAGAATGTACAACATCTGGCATCATTATTTCAACCACATGATATACAATCTTGAATTGATCCTAAACAAGTCTATAGATTTTTATTAAACATCAATAGTGTCACCTGACATTGTTTAAGGAGTTATTAAAGAGAGCAGTCATGCTTGTTTCCGACTTACACATCTGCTTGAATGTTTCAAGGCTTCACAAATAGTCATGACAAAAAGAACAGACAAACCCGATGAGCAAATGACATCATACAGGCCGATCTCTTTTTGTTTGAGAAGTTGTTTTTGAAACTAAAACCAATGATCATTATTATACCTGATTTCCAATTTGGATTCAGGTATTAACATGCGTGCATTGATCGCAAAGATAGACCAAGTATTTAAAGATAAGAAATATTGCTTTGCGAGTTCGTAATAAACGAAAATTTAGAGTATCACATGAAGTTACATACTCTAGCTTTTACCCAGCTACGGCAGTAGTGCCTCATGGTAGCGTACTAGGGCACATCCAATACCTTCTTTGCACTTCCGATATACCGATAACGGAAACAACCTTCATCGGAACTTTTGCTGATAATACTGTGGTATTGGCATCAAGTGAATCGTAGAACCAATCAGTGGAATACTTACAACAGGTACTCGATAAAATCCACCAATGGACTAGGGATTGGGAATTAAAGCAGAGCGAGCTGAAATCAGTCCATGTAGCAAATGCGTTGTGGCACAAAAATTCCAGAGGAGGCTGGAGTTTCATTTTCTAAAACGATTTCAGAAAAAATGGCAATTAGCGCAGAATTAGACCTAGATGATCCGGCAATCTGGCCAGTATTAAATGATAGAATTTTAACCCATCATGTTGAGATTTTGATTTATTTGGGGCCCAAATAAATCAAAATCTCAACATGATGGGTTTGCGGGAGTTGGTAATCATGACATTGGAGAAGAACGAAAGATAATCAGCCTCAAAATCCAACCAATTATAGCTTCCAAGTTTTAACTACGCCTCGATGACTTTACATTCTAAATACTGACAAAATTACTACCTGATCAAGAGGTGAAAATTGGAAATTGCCAACATCTCAACAATCTTAACTATGCAGATCCTAATTATAACAAACCAAGTTCAATAGATATTCTACTTGGGGCCGACTACTATAGAAGAATTATATCGAACAATATTATAAAAGGGGGTCCAAATCAACCAATGACACAGAAGACTGAATTGGGTGTTAAAAAAATACAAGACAATCAGTGGTATCTTAAGTCGACCTAGAAAGCCAATTAAAAAAGTTTTGGGAAATTGAAGAAGTTGGACAGGAGCGCGAATTTACTATAGTCAGATGGAAGTAAAAAAATCATCAGGATGATGTGGACAAAGGGTATTTTTGCCACACCATACAGTAATGAAAGTAGACAGTTCAACAACCAAGTTAAGAGTGGTTTTTGACACTTCTGCAAAAATTTCAAATGAAGTCTCACTCAAAGATATAATGTATACTCGCCCAAAAATACAACAAGAGCTTTTAGAGATCCTACTGAGATGGAGAAAATATAAATTCGTATTTAAAGCCGACAACGAGAAGATTTTTAAACAGGTGAGAATGCACCCCAGAGATCAAATCAGTATTTTTAAGATGAAAACGGTGAAATATGGATCAGCAGCAGGTACGTATTTGGCCACTAGAGTTACTCTAATACTCAAAACCATACAAAAGGAACATATAGGCGAATGCAGTCATCAACCAAGATCATCATCATTTGGTCGCTCACTACACGTTTAAGCGAGTGAGTAAGATCAAATATTTGAGCTCTCTTATCACTCACGATACCAATGTGGGTGAGTATATTAAAGTGTGGCTGGCAGGAGGCAGTCGTGCTTTATATCCTCTAAGGCCACTACTAAAATCTAAACACCTATCCAGTATTGTGAAGCTGAAGCTTTTTACAATACTTTGATCAGGCCCGTTGTCATGTTTGGATGTGAAAGTTAGGAGCTGACGGGTGAGAATCATACCTGTGATTTATGGCCCAAAACACAAAGTAGATGGTACATACCGAGCTCTGTAAAGTAGAGATCTGATGAAGATCCCCGATATGGTACATGAAGTAAGATCTCAGCGAGTATGCTGGCTGAACGGATTTTACATGATATCTGAATACAGAGCCAACAACAAAAAAATGTGTATGACTATATTGCTTATGAAAATACGTTTCATTTGAGATATCACATGACATATTCCAAATTAAAAATTTTAATCTACCATCCAGCAGGCATAAATTTAAATGCTCTCTCAACATTTCTATTCAAAGTTTGAATGATGGTTAATTCAAATTGTTCACGGTCATTTCCATATTACTTTGGCTCGAAAATAAACGTATTAAAAGTAGTTCAGACAAATCTTTCGTGAGAACTTTGTATGAATAATTTAAAAATACGTTTCGGAGATACCCGTCGTAAACCCAATACTAAAAGAACGATATGCTATTTCAGACCATGAAACCAGCATGGCACTATAGAGCAAATGCACAGAATTGTAAATACGGTCAAACTAAGGAAGGGAGGAAAAGAAATATTCTTCTGCTGTCTTCTTGGATATTGCACAAGCCTTTAATAAAGTTTGGCACGATGGAATAATTTATAAGATTAAAAATCTGCTTGCAAATAATTTGCATGCTGTGAATTGCTGTCCACGAAAACTATCTACAACAAAAACAATATCTATTAGATATTAGATTTTTATTTACGAATTATAGTAAATCGTAAAAATAAATTTCATACCAAATTTCCGATGAACTTTTGAAGCTATCACATAGTAAAACACACCAAAACTTGTCTAGCACTGATAAAAGACAAATTTTCGTGTATTTTACTATGTCAGTGTTTCAAAAGGGTTTATTAAAATTTGGTATCGTAACGAAAGGGAAATATTCAATACGTTCAATTAAGCGAGGCTCCAAAACACGCAAGGCCACAACCAGCTGCCTTTGCTTAAGACCACCACTTTTTGTTACGAAACGTTCTCAAAAATTAAACATAAATTGGTGCTATGTAAAATTTTTGAATCGGAACGTAATTGGAAGTTTCAATGTGTAATTTAGCATTGAAATTCACATTACAGTACTAAGGCAACCACGTTATTTTATTTTATTTTATATAAACGATGATTGCATTGAGTGGAATATCGATGTAAAGAATTTACCAATATATGTATATATGTACATACATTTCATAAATTATTGTATATATTTGAGATACATATAAGGGAGAATGTAGATTTATCGTATATCAAAGAAATCGATGTGTAGGTGTGTACATGTATGATTTGAATTATTAAAAATAAAATTTATATTTTCTTATTCATTAAATTAAGAATCTAAAATAGATAATAATACAATTAAAAATTAATAGTTTTAAGAATTAAAAGCTAAAAATAATACAAATACTTATATATAGTCGGTTTAACAACTACAGAACTATCTAACCATCTTTCTCCAATTTTTCGACAGTTAAAATATATTTAGAAATTATCAAATTTTATTTGAAAATTCAAATTTTAAATTTTGAATTTTAAAATTAAATTTGGATTACTGTTATTGAAATTTCTGAGAAGTAAGGGGCATCGGTTCAATTGGTCATGATGTTAACCTCATCGGCTCATGGTGTACCCTGCAAATAAACGGCGCTTAGCCGACCAACGAGATCCTAGCAAATGATGTTCTCCTGTAAGACCAACTGGTATTATACGAGTACAACGAAAAAAAAAGTAATAGGTGGTATATCTGCTGGAAAATCCATCATCTATTGAGAAATTGACTGCTCATCTAAGTAATGATGTTATGATGCTAAACAACGAAAATGAATATCTTAAAAATGTTTTACACACCGAGGCACAAAATGTATATTAAAAGGATACTAAAAAATAAAAGAAAACCATACAAAAATAGGAAACCAACACACAATCAAAATTAAATGAAAACTCGAGCAATCAACAACAAAAAAATACAGCTTATCAAACCTAAAGAGATAGCACTTCAGTCAATCAATATTGTTGGGCTATCGAGCTTTGGCTACGAAACTAAATACAGAAGAAATCGAATGACATACACATATGAAGATAAAAATAACCGCCCAATTATGGTTTTGGGTAGAGGCCATCGTCCAATCTGCTCAAAGAAGGATATATTGGAGAACCTACCACAAGAAGGACTGAAGATGTGGCAAATATTATAAAAAGGGGTCAAAATAAATAAAAGGGGCTTGCCCTAAATTACAGAGGATGTGACGTAGCTTAGGAACTAACAAAATTAGGAAACATAATTCGTCCAATACCACTAAAGGACCGTAAGTAATGAAAATCAAGTTCTTGCTTAGATACTGAGAAGTATAGAAACCCTAAATATAGCTAAGCAAGAAAAATTTCTAAAAGTTTAATAAGTGACTATATAATCAAGAAAAATTGGATGAAATCACAGAATTAGAAATCATTCTAAATACAATATGCCTAGTATCAGCAAGTCAATTTACAAAAACAACATAAGCCGCGAGAAAGGTCAAAATTGTGAATTTCAGTCCGGGAGTAAATCACAGTACAACTAATATAAATAAAGAAACCCGGCTCAGATTAGCAAACAATAAACAATACTTTTGAATTCGCAGCGAGGAACCGTTCTCCCATTAGCCAAACGGAAATGAACAACAATAGAAAGTATTTACTGAAACTCAGAGAAAACTTGGCAGGGAAAAATTAAAAATAACCACTGGTCAAAAAGACATTTACTGGACAACAGGACACTGATTAGTCTCTTGGAAAACAACAAAACAAAATTAAAACGACCTCCAATTAAAAATGATGATGTAACCTGAGCTAGAAGTGCCAAATAAAAAGCTGCTTTGTTTAGTTACTTGTAGCTACCAGTAACTAAAGTAGATGAAATTTCGTTGCTCCCATCAATATCAAAAATATTGGAACAACTACTGCTCATGAGACTCAAACCAACAATTTAAAAAAAAAATTTTTTATTCAGCTATACTCAATGAGACGAAATAGCATTGCAAATTCGGTGAAATATCTAGGCAAGATTCTTGTTCTTGACGCTAAATAAAAGGAAAAAAGAATGACTAAATAATAAAAGCCCCATGAAATCTCATGATAGAATACGTCAGTACAGAGACACGTACATTGTCTAAATTAACACCATACCCAGTTAAATAATTTCAACCATCTGGTGCCACCGGTTTCGACCTTGAGCTTTGTTTTCATACTGTCCTAGATAATCTGAAGAAACCAAATCATTCTCTAGAGCGTGAAGGCATCGTCGTCTACGACGATTTGTGCGTATTCATTATGATGGCTCACCTGTCAGCGGTCGCTGCACAATTTGGTCCGGGTCTGCGCACGCAGAGAAGATTACGAGTCAATCAAAGTCCCAGGGAAAGTCTAAATCAAGCGTATAGACACATAAACAAACAGTGGAAATTCTTCGAATGAGAGAAATGCTACTAGCTGGTGAAAAAATTTGTCGTTGAAATAAGTTGGCGGCTAATCAATCAGTTCCAGATTTTAAAGAAATTACGAATGGGGTTTTTCTATGGCCTTAGCTTAGGTATAGTTGATGCTGTTACGAAATTGCTGTTACCTCTTCGTCATTAGAGAAGAAGATAGGCCTAGTACATATTTCTATAATGGCAACTCCAATATTGCTCTTAAACTTAAGACGGGTGGTCTGTTAAGAAAAGTTGTAGATTGGTCGGTCAAACAATGCTGCACGACGAGCGACCACAGAGCAATTGTCCTCATCTTAAATACCACCAGGTAAAATCTGATTAATGGCCTGAATATGTCGATAAAATTGAACAAATCATATCAAGCTGAATCATCAAAGTCTGTTGCGCTACTATACCACGTAAACGTGCCCACAAAAACAAATTGCCATGGTGGTCCCCGGATCTAACCAATAAAACAAAAAATTGTGCAAAAGTTGCGCAAATTATATATCAAAGAGACTCCAACTCCAAAGTACAGGCAAAATGAAAACTAACGAGGTACTAAGTACCCTGGTAAGCGGTGGTCAATCAACAATCTGTTAGGAGGACACCACATAATGCTTACTCGATACCTTGCTACCGGATAACAGAGAAGAAAGTGACTCTGATGTGCAAAGAGCAATCCGTGTTCATCGTAAGATTCTACGTAATCCAGATCGTAATCCAGATACGCCAAATGTGAACCACTTCAGTGATGAAGCACCAGGCCTAGACAACATCGAGGTGGAAGTGATAAAACGTGCTTGACCTATTATAGGGCCCAGTATCATAAGCTTAATGAATACCTGTCTGAATACAGGCATTTTTTCCAAAGCTCGAAAAAATGGCAAAGCGATTATAATTAGAGGGGATAGGTGTCAAACCGATCCAAAGGGAAACTAATTACCGGCATTTCAAAATGCTCAGCATTGTAAAAGAATCGAACCACAAATACATTCTTGGAGTTTTTCTAGATTTATCTGGTCCGTTTGATAATTTCTGGTGGCCAAGTATAATGTTGCAGTTACAGAAAATAAATTGCCCTACAATATTTACAACCTCATAAAGGATTATTTTTCTGAAAGAACAATATTGTCTTCAACAATATTATATGAACCACGAAGTTCAAGAGGTATTGCATTCGCGGACGATAAGTGTTCAAGAAAAGCGCAACTGGCTATAGACACGATGCTAGACTGGTGTAATGGTTATACAAGATGGAGCTGTCCTTCGCCAAGACAGCTTTTACCAATCACTTGACATTAGAAGACCTCATAACAATATCTTAATAAATAGTTGTGGAGAATACCAAGAAAGTTTTCGCCGTGCTAAAAACGGTAGCAAGAGGAACATGGGACCTGAAGCCAGGCACCCTGTATACTATATATGAAGGCCTCGTGGTCTCCTCAATGACTTACGCATGCGCTGGATGCGCTGACACAATTAACTGTCACCACCGGCGAACTCTAGTCAGTGTTCAAAGAAGTGTCTTGCTCGGAATCACCAAGACATACGGAACGGTGTCAACTGATGCTACTCCCGTTTTGGCCAGAATGATTCCAATAGATATACTACTAAACGAAAGAATTGCCAACTATAAAATAAAATAAAAAAAATTGAGCTATACGGAAACGTAGAGGTTCTGAATAATCAGATACGGCTGAACCACTTGAGATCACTCAAGAGGCAAACAAAAATAGTGTATAGCCCTATGGCAAAATAGATGGTCGAATAGAGTAACCTACGGTTACGTACCAAACATTGAAGGAAGACTTGAGACAAAGTTTCCTTTAAGTGTGTGGTTCACGCAAATCTGTCTATCTGGCAGAATTCAGTACCTGTGAATGTGGACAGGACGAGAGAACAATGGATCATATCCTCTATGACGGTTAGTTTGGTCAAGAAGGAAGAGGACAACTTCGCGTCGACAAAAATTTGTTGGCATCTCTCATCGGTTCCAACAGAACGAAACGAGAGTATTGCATTGGTCTAAAACTATAAAAAGATAGCTATTACCAGAAGACGACCATCGTAGATAAGATCATAAAAAATCGATAAATACTTTTTGCCACGGGCGAACAATTTCAATATAAGAACCCATTGGCGGGCGAGTGGAATAATTAGGAGCATTTGAGATTTTACAGATTACACATGCTTTGACAAATTCCAATACGTCTCGACTCATGGTAGGCCAATAATAATATCTACGTAAAACTTCGAGGGTTTTATTAAATCCCATATGGGCGGCAGTAGGCGGACGGTGAGCTTCACGAATTAGGTTGGGCGTAAGCTCCTTTGGCACATACAATTTCCATTCTGGAATATCCGTTTCTGATTCGTACGTTGACATTTTTGTTGTTATCTAACACCTGGAATTCCCGTTTGATAGCTTTGGTTGATGGAGGATTGAATCCATCAAAGATAAATACTCTTTACATTGAAAAGTCGTATCTTTAAGGTTAATAGATAGTTTTTCTGGCATAATTTCCTCTAATATTAATTCATCAGCAGATTATCTCGATAAAACATCCGGTACTATATTTGCATACACTTGCGATATTCGATATTAAAATCGTAGGCCTTTTGCGTGGTCTGTTATTATCGGGAATGGGAATCGCTTCACGTATTGACATAACACTAAAGCTCGGTGATAGAGTATCGACGCGATAGGACGTTCAGCATCCTCATCAGTCTTTTGAAATTAAACTTCACCGATCCCAGTGGTAGATGCATCCCATTGTATGAAGAAATGCCGGCAACGCTTCTAAAGGTGTTAAAATAGTTATTTGCTGTTTGATCCCAAGTAAACTTCCTATTTTTTCTTTTTTCAATATATTAGTGAGTCCCGTAGCCACATGTGAATAGTTTGTACGAACCAGCCATCCCCAAAAGCCGGCGGACCTTTTTCACGGTTTTAGGCGTCGGGTACGCTATAATTGCAGAGACTTTATCGGGGTCAACTTTTAAGATCACCAAAAACGTATACCACATAACGAATTTCTCGAATCATAAGTATAAGTGGCCAAATAACCTCAACTTTTTTAAAAAAATTTAGTGATAGTGATTTAGTAAAAGTACATACAGCGACGTAAGACGTTGTGGGAATGGATATAGACCTTGCCTGGGTGCCATCTTCACTACATATCGTCACTTAAATGGTGGGAGGAAGGGTGTTACAAATTTACTATTAGGAAAAGTGACTTACAAAATTTTACTAAAATATAAAATTTCAAAAACAAATTTTAGTCCACCTTGCATAGTAAAATACACGAAAAGTTGTCTAGCACTGATACAACACAATTTTTTGTGCGTTTTACTATGGAAGTGTTTCGAAATGTTGACTAAAATTTGGTATCGAGAATAGTTTTATATTTTATTACTATTTATGAATTACAGTCAATCGAAAAATAATTTTCGATACCAAATCTTACTTATACAAGATTATTATTCGTGTATTTTACTATGTGAGTGATTGGACAGAATGGTGGGTGGAAGGGTGTTACGAATATTTTCTATCTATATTCAGCTTCTGTACCTTATCAATCTTTTAGCGATATACTGTGCGCGCTCATTAGCCACATCCTTTACCGAACTCAAAGAAACGATATGGAAATTTACACAAGTATCCTGGTATTTATCGATCTTCTTAAGTTCTATAATTGTACGTGTTGTATAAACGCAGCAATTATTTATACCACTTCTAGGACCTGTTCTACATATATACATATGTACATGTGTATATATTCGACAATTTTTTATTGTGGATTTTAATGAATTACTATGTTTTGCAATTTCTACAATTTTTCACCCTTATGGCATTTTCAGTTTTTTTTTTCTCCTACCTTTCCTACTATTTTTTGGCTCGTCGTTCGTCAGATCATCAATACATTTTTTATATATAAATTTTTTTTTAAGGGAAATATCCCCTTTTAGAAAACAATGTTTGATTTTAATGGTTACTGTTAGTAAACTAAATAAAAAAATATTAATATTTACCCCGATGTATAATATGTAATGGGGTAATTGTGTACTGCACTATTTTTATTATATATGCAATATAGAGCATTACATGGATTGCTTTGAGCCTACATCGGGTATTTAAAAATTCATAAAATAAAAACAAAAACGAGGAATCAGGTGAACAAATTTTCAGGTAAATTTTATTCCTTTGTAAATAACGGTGATTTGCATATGCATTTTTTTTTGTTTTTTTTTGAATAATAACCCAAAGAAACAGAAATCGACGAAAACAATAAAAATTCTTCGAAATTTTACAATGCAATCGAATATTCATTTTTAAGGATAAAATACGAGTGAATGAAATGAAATCTTACAAAAATAAAAAAAAAACAATAAGAAGTTGAATAAGAAAAAGGGATTAAGAAACTAAGATTTTAGTTTTATTTCAATTTTTGTTGTTGTTTGTATGACCAAAAAATAAATTTTTCGATTTAACTATCACAATTGTGTGATGTATATTCAATAAATTACAATTTAGAAATGAAAGCCGACCATAGCACAAACTTGATGTCCCATACATGTTCGATTCTCATCGCATATTAGGCCAGATTTGGAGTCTTGCAAATTTTGTTTGCCATATTAGTTAACCTCTCCCCCGCATCTGTCGAGCCGAATATCTATGGCCCTGTTATATTTTAACACTATTGTTATTTTGTGAAATATGTGGGAAATCTTATTTAATCGCATAAAAGTAAAAAAAACGTGTCATATCTAACAAGTGTGTACTTCGTCACTTCAAAAAAAAAAAACAAAAAAAAAAAATAAAACAAAATCTAATCTAAACTATCAAACTATCAACAAAACAAAAAAAAGGAAATGTGCACATGTTTTACACTTTAGGGTGGTCAAAAAGTAAAACAAAACAAAACAATCGACAGGTACAAAATAAAAACAATAATCGGGATCCTTAATTTATCCTTTAAAAAGCAAAAACTATGTTTTGTGTATATATAAAAAACTTAAGACTTCAATGGATTATTATGGTTAAAAAAATATATATTTAAATGTAACAAAGGATTTCTTTATAATTGAAAATTTCTTAGAACAATTATGCAGTGGTATGATCGAATTGGAATTATTTCGGAATATTAACGAGATTAGAAAAAGGGATGATGGGTACTCATTTTTATTTTTATTTTAATTATAAGGAGCATGAGAAACGAGTATAATATGTATATTTGTATGAGTATATATATGTGTACATGTGTATGTATATATTCACCCTTATTAAAATCATTGTATTTGTAAGCCCTAAAGGCATGTAAAATACACATAGACGGCGTTTTTCCACGAAGAATGTATACATACATATATAAAAAAAAATGGAAATAAAAAACGGAAATTTTCAACTCACCCAAGTATATATATATATACACACACACACACACACACACACACAGAGCCATCCCCCTAACCCACACTAATTTTCTTTCTGTTTTTTCGATTTCGATAAGATTTTTTATTTTTTGCTTTACATTTCCTACAAACAAAAAAAGCTTGATCACATTTTTTATTTTTATTTTTTTTCATTTTCATCTTGGTATATGCATATGTATGTGTATATATAAATATACATTTTGTTTTCTTTTCTGGAAAATGAAGAAAATTTTATATAAATAAATTGAAGAAAAAATGAGGGTTGAATAATAAAAAATCAAAAAAAATCGAGGAGTCGTAATATTTATGGAAAGTGTGAGGTTAATTTAAATGGTATTTTTTTTAATTTTCACTTGAATGATTTATTTAAAACCGAAGAAAATAATAATGACTATTACGCCAGCCCAGCCGACCCCGAGCCAACTATACATATAGGCAAAAATCTGATTGTGTCGAGTCGATACACCACAGAACAAACTTAACTTGAGCTTCTAAAGATCTTTTATAGAAAGTCATAAACTATTAAAATTTTAAAGTGACTGGGACCCCGCGATCAAGAGGCTCCTAGTTTTTTTTACGAAATTTTATTAAAATAAAAAATTTTAATGACAAATTTTAGTCCACCTTGCTAAGCACTCACATAGTAAAATACACGAAAAGTTGTCTAGCACTGATAGAACACAATTTTTTGTGCATTTTACTATGGGAGTGTTTAGAAATGTTGACTAAAATTTGATACCGAGAATATTTATTTTCTTTTCTTACTATTTATGAATACCAGTGAATAGAAAAACTATTTTCGATACTAAATGGTAGTCGGAGTTTCGATACACTTACATAGTAAAACACACAAGAAATTGTCTAGAAGTTTTACGTGAATATTTTTCGTGTATTTTATTATGTGAGTGATTGAAAAGGTCGGTCATAAGTTGACAATTCATATAATTGTAGTGAGTATATGCATCGCATAAGTTAATTGGAACTTTCTTTAAAATTGTATCCTTCTAAATTATATCTAATTCTGAAAATAATTTATTTCCGAAAAATTTGTAGTTTTTTAACTAGACTATTTATGGCACTCTCTGTTCTGCCCAGCGGAAGGAGGCTAATATTTTTTAGGTTGGAAAACGATTCAAATTATACCTCATTTGATAGGCAGACTATGACTCGGTGAATGATTTAGTTTTACGTCACATCAAAATACGTGTTAAAACAATTATTGTTATTTAATAAATTTGACTAATCACCTGTATAATTACATTGCACCTTAAGTATGAAATTATAGCACATATTACTGTTTTTGTATACATCATATACATAATAGTTATTCATATTAAGTAAATTTAGCAGAAAAATATTTTCCATGTCAAATTGAAAATTCTAAGAAAATTGATAAAAGACAATAAATGTAGAAAATTTCTATTTTTTTTTGTGAAACTGGAATATACGTATCTAAGAAAATTATTGTTTGTGTAATTCAGGAAAACAAAGGTTGATATAAACCATACGTACGACTATTTTCTGAAATAGACTGGAATTAATTTAGCAAACAAAGTCAAACGTTATAACTAATTACCCGAAGTAATTTTGTCACTTTAATTCAAATTAACAATTTGGGAAAATCTTGCTCCCTCAACCGAGCTTATGCACCATTTCTTTAACCAACAGTTTGATTATTGTTGTGGATATTTTAAATTTGATAAAAATCCAATCGAGCAACGAAAGATTCCTCTTGCTCATTTAAGAAAAAATTGACCTGCCTCCTCCTCAGGAATTGTTAAAATCCAATTCTGAAAATGTTTGCAAAATCCTTATTGAAAGCTTTTTCATCATTTTGATAAACAGAAATTTTAAATTCTTCTATTAAATGTATTTGTATTTGTTCCATAAATAAAATTTTTCTAAGACAAAACATTTATGAAAGGTATATTTGTGGAATCTCTCCCAAATAAGTCAAAAAAGGCTACGATTGGGCTGCTCGCGAACAAACTCATTTAAGACTTTTAAAAAAGTCAGTGTACACAAAATAAGTAGAGTGAATTGGACCACAGCCTTACTATTCAGTTTACCTTTTGCTTCCTTTGCTTACTTTTATAAAATGATAGGGCCCAGAAGATCTGAGATTATTATATCGAGTCATGAATGTGTGAAATTTTTATTACAATCGAATAATGACACACTTTTCAGTTAGCTTGGCCAAAATTAAGGCTGCTAGATGTCTCGTTTTGCACAGAACTGTCCTTCTTTGGAACAACTGATTTTTTGTATAAATAATGGTATTTTCTGTTCATTCAGTACTATTTAGGGTTCTATACCCGAAGAAACCATTTTTGAGCCGGTAACCGAGTTGGAAACCTAGTAAATCCCCTCACAACTGGAGGGCCTCGAACTCTCAATCATTTTGACTTCATGAAGCAGTGCTCATATGGGAAACAAGAGGAAAATGGAAATTTTTAAATACGTATAAGTTTATTGGTTACATTAGAACTTTTAAGTGCTTCGCCTATATTCCATTTTGCTTCCAGAGGAAGAGTTGAGAACCATGAAAAATTAAATTTTCTGAATTCAGTCGAACTTTTATGTAACTCCATTGTTTTTTGGGGGCCTTCCGTTGATGGATAAAGTTATTTCTTGCGACCTTCCAAAATCTTTAGTACCTAATCTAGGCTTGATCGTATATATTTTTAATTTAGATGCTTGTAAACCGATGAGCGTAATAGGTTCAGGTACCTACAGTATGAGTTTCACTGAGCGTTACAATTAAGTCTTATTGGCCATTCAAAGCTCGGATAAATATGATTCTTCGGGATCCTCAAAAGAACCTTCCAAATTATGTGAGTTTGTCAATATTGAATATTGTATTGATATTTTATTTATTTTTATATCTGTTTTTTTTATGTGAAATAATCAGTTGTCGACGGGTTGTGCCCACCACACCATTTCACCATCCAAGAAAATATTTATAAATGAAAAGTCCATCGAAATTTTATAAAAAATTTAATTTTAATAACCAATTGTAGTCGACCTTGCCAAGTACTCACATAGTAAAATACATGAAAAATGGTCTAGTACTGTGAAAAAACAATTTTTCGTGTATTTTACTATGTAAGTGACTAGAAATGTTGACTAAAATTTGGTATCGAGAATATTTTTTTAATTTTATTATTGTTTATGAATTGTAGTAAATAGTAAAAATATTTTCGATACCAAACTTTTGAAGTACTCATATAGTAAAACACACGAAAAATCGTCCATCACTGATACAACACTATTTTTCATTTGTTTTACTATTTGATTTAACGTATTTTCTTGTCACTTTTTGTGTTGCGTTGATTTCAGATTGAGATACATGAATTTTACGTAAATCGAGGAAAACCTGTAAAAATTATGGAAATTTCAACTGTGCGCTATGCAAACCATAGAAAATGTTGTTATTACGTAATCGATGAGCGCTTTTCGTTTGAATATAATATATTTACACTAATTGAAATATACGAAACAAATTTTTTTTTCTTAATAATATGCTAATTAAATTTGTATGACCATGACTTTATAATTGATTGGTTGATTAGTTAGTTTTTACTCAGTATATATCTATGTGTAAATAATAATCACCGAAATTATTATTAATTTTTGTTTGTCATAGAAATTAGCACGGAATATTAATTTTTTTTTTTATACGAATTTAAACAAACGCGCGGTTTAACCCTAAACTCGCGCATGATGATGTATTGACAACACATTGAACCCATACATGTATAAATAACCCATAAATATATTCGAAAACATGTAATTAAAAAACTTTAAATCAGAATATTTTCTTTTTTTTATGTATGTTCCATTATGACGATAGTAATATAAATAAAAATCGATATTCTTCAAAGTTTATTATGATACCAATCAGCCCACACCACCACATATAAAACGAAAAAATTAAAAAATATAATATATATATGTATATATGTATATATATATATATATATATATATATATATATATATATATATATATATATATATATATATATATATATAAATATATATATATATATATATATATATATATATATATATATATATATATATATATATATATATATATGTATATATATATGTATATATATACAACCCTTACCCACTCTCCTCTCGACGAAATACACAGAAAAAAAATAAATAAATAAAATGAAAAAACTCAGTTTCCTCATTCATTTTCTTCAAAAAAAAAAAAAATCAAATTTAATCTTTATTGAATAGCAAAGACATACACATATACAGGCACACATAAATATTCACATTGAATGATCAAAACACTTTTTTATTTTTACTTATAGGATTCTCAATCCTCGTTCCTCCAAACCACCACCCAATATTACTTCAAAATCCATTTCATACTTTCCAATTTTTTTTTCCCAATTTTTATGACAAAAAATGAGAATAAAAAAATATCACCCTTAATTTTTTTTCATTTTTTTTTATTTTAAATAAACATATACATTGATATATATATATATATATATATATATATATATATATATATATATATATATATATATATATATATATATATACATATATATATATATATATATATATATATATATATATATATATATATACATATATATATATATATATATATATATATATATATATATATATATATATATATATATATATATATATATATATATATATATATATATATATATATATATATATATATATATATATATATACATATATATACATAAACACACACACACATCCATACATATATTTAAAAAAAAAAAATAACAACATACATGATAAAGAAAAAAATTTCTTCATACAAAATCGATCCCTTTAACAACCATAAGATATAAATAAGGAGCACCCCAGCTACCAATGATTTCCACCTAAAAGCTGCCAAACAAAACAACTACGTATAGAATGATAAAAATGATTTTCCTATTGTGGCAAAATGGGTGTCTAGAAAAGCGAAGATATATGTATATCGTGAATATATATATATATATATATATATATATATATATATATATATATATATGTATATATATATATATATATATATATATATATATATATATATATATATATATATATATATGTATATATATATATATATATATATATATATATATATATACATATATATATATATATATATATATATATATATATATATATATATATATATATATATATATATATATATATATATATATATATATATATGAGTTAGGAGGTATGTGGATGGCAGAGGTGGAAGGGGTGAGGGGTGTCAGAAAAGGTGATATTATTTTCTTGGTATTTTAATTTTAATTTTAACGTTAAAGGCTTTTCACCATATACATATGTATACATATATGCTAAATATAATACGATCGCGTGATTTATAGGCCGATCGTAATTAAAGTCATTAGACCCTTATCCCAAAAACCACACCGTATAGTGATAAAATATTTTTTGAAATTTGATATTTCGGTTTTTTTTTACATACACAAATTTATTGGTCCCTATCTTTTTAGTTGAATTTTTTTTTAAAAGAATAAAAGTGTGGGGAGAAAGCTAAGACGAACGTAATATTAAAAAAAAAAAAAATCTAAATGTATAAGGTGGTTTGTGTATTTCGGGGGTGAATTTTATATTTTCTCATTTTTTTTTTTCATAATATGAATGATGATTACTCTAAATACACATCTACTACTAACTCAAGGAATATAAATAAGAAAAATAAGTTGAGAATTCGAGATAGAAGTTATTATTATTTTTTATGTATTTTTATGTTGTTTTTTTTTTTTAAGTAAGGGGTGTAAATGTGGATTGGGGTGATGATGATTTTTATTCATTTATTTCATTTCAACTAACCCCCGTCACCCACAAAAAAACTAAACTAAACTAAAAAAAAAATATTCCTCGTTATTTGATTTTCCCTAAGAATAAAAAAAAAAAAAACTGAAATGAAAGAAATTGGATTTTCTCGTTTTTTTTAAATTTTTTTTTTTACTTTTTGTTTTCTTTGTCTTGTTTTTTCCTCCTAACAATTCTTTATTTTAATAATAATTTTTTTTTTTTTTTTGCAGCAGCTAGTATTCTTCTTATTTCTTCGTCTTAATGCTGTGTGGCTAATAAATATGAAATTACGTCTTATACATAAAATAAAATATATTTTGTGTGTTTCGGTTTGTTTTATGTATGTATATATACATATATATGCACATGGGATGTGACCGTGCGGGGGTTACACAAAAATACCAAACAAAATTTCGCTGGCTATTTATATATTGATATTTCTAATCAAGCCACAGAAAAAAATATGTAATCTATTATAATTTCAAATTTCACACTTAATTTTAAATTAATAATTAAATTAATTTATGTATGTGTAATTAATTAATAAGATTACGAAAAAAAAAAAAAATCTTTTCTCGAAGAATGCGCGCACGCTAATTGACCGTGTTCCATTACTTACGCGATCGCGTAGCTAGCTAGTGCGCACAACACACAACACAAATAATTGTGATAAAAATTAATATATTTTTCTATTTTAAGTTAGATAGATGGATAGACACAGATAATGATAGTTAGATTTATAATACCGTTAAAACTATTTTTTATTTGTCTTACATCAAAATAGTGGTATAACAATTAGATTTTAGGTGTGCTGGAAATGCCTCGCCTTTTTTTTTATATATCGTTTTGTGTATATGTATATAGCTGTATAATATTTATGTGTATAGTGAGACATATGTATTCAAACCTAAAAAACCGCAGGTCAAAATACATAAATAAAAAAACATAAATGTACAGTAGTCAAACAGATGTTATGGTTACTCAGACAGTTTGTGATATACAATACAAGGGGATATATTTTATGACATGTTTCGCGTATGTTATATACATATATATTCGATATTTGGTCATAGGGCTCATTATTATATAGAGATAGTTTTTTTTTTTGATTTGTGTCAAGGACATCTTTTTTCGTGCGGATGTATCCAATTAGAGAACTCTTTATGGTGTACGGATGGTTTGAGGTGGAAAAAGGTTGAAATATAATTATATTTTTACAAATAAGTTAAATTAAACTAACTTTTATCACACTTCACACTATAACGCAGGGGCATCCCATTTATTCAAAGTTTATTGCCATCTTCTCAATACAAAGGAAAAATTAAAACACTTAACTTTTTTGCACGTTTTTCTACGTAAATGCTTACTAAGGTTGACTTAAATTTACTAACAAAATTACCTAATTACCTAATTTTAGAATTCAAAATTTAGTCAATTTTTTCTAGTACTTACATAGTAAAACACCCGAAAATTTACCTTACATCAGTTCTAGACCATTTTTCGTGAGTTTTATTATGTAAGTGCTTCAAAAGTTTGACGAAAATTTGGTATCAAAAATATTTTTTCTATTTACTACAATTCACTACTCACACACTACTCACATAGTAAAACACACGAAAATTTGTTATGCGTCAGTGTTAAACCATTTTTCGTGTGTTTTACTATGTGAGTGCTAGGCACAGTCGATTAAAATTTGTAGTTTTTTTTATAAAATTTTATAAATAATTATTTAAAAAAAAAAAAAAATAATTTTGTTTCAGTTATCTAATTGATGGGTTCACATCTAATTTGATCGTCTTAGTTTGATGTTAATTCGGTTTCAATTCTGCGTTATCATAGTTTAATGGTTCATAAATGGTTTGCTATGTGTTGCTCTGTATGTTATCTTTTTATTTGAAACACTAATTTAGCCATTGATTTGATGGGGCCTTTGTCTTTTTTTCAAACCTTTGATTTCCCATAATGTGGTGGTTTGTCGCTCATGGTTTCGCCCCCAAACATTAGTTCCGACACTTGTTAGATACTATGTCGCTCGATAACACAATAAATAATTCTCTAACAATATTGACTGACCATTGAGACGGTGATGAAAAATCAGCAAAAGAAAATTCATAAAAATTGGATAGAATAATCAAAGGCAAAGAATACGTCCCCGATCAATGCCGATGAAACCGGTTATTCTGGAAGAAAATGATTTGTGTGGAAAAATCGAGTAACATTACTTCTTTGCAGCAACTCATAAGCAGATTTTATGTTGAAACCGCGTGCGATGAAGAGCATATACATTTATAAAAGGCTTGAATAACGTGTACTATATTCAAAGACTGGTTTCCTAATTGCTTGGTACCTGCAGTCAAAAAAAAGTTAAATAAAAAAAAATGTTGAATTGAAAGCTCTGTTATTACTTGATAATTCGCCATCCAGTAAATTTGCAACAGCCAAATGTACAAATTAAGTTTTTATACCTCCAAATACTAGTATCCGAAAATAAACTTGTTCCAGCCACAGAAAATGAGATAACGAAATTTAAAATGCTGATCTGATAGACATGAAATTGGCGAAATCAGTTCCGATAGTGATAATACACCAGAACCATTTACCGCAAATATAACACGTGAGGGGCTTTGACTAGGTAGGCAATTTGTAAACAGAAATTCTGATAATGAAATTTTCGAAAAGATCTGTATCAACCTATACTGCTCGCTGTCAATATAAAGAAATGTTCATAGGTCTGAAAGCTAAGGCTACCAATTAATGTTGATGACCGATTTCGTAAAGTTAACGAAAAAAAACTCTACTATCACTATTGAAGTCGAAAATGGACCCAGCGCATCAAATCGTGAATTGATGGTGAACCATGGCACCCCAAGAAATTTCGATTGAAGTAATTTCTATTAGTGACTCTGAAGACGAATTCATACATTTTTACCTGCTCTAAAATATTCAGTAGACGATATAATAGCCAATCTAAACTAGCCATTTTGTAAACAAATTTAATAATGAACTGTGAATGAATTATAATATTTTCAAAATTCAAATTAAATAAAATTCCTAAATTTTAAAAATTTTAAATAATTATTTCATCTGGAAAATTCGAATCTTATTTTTTTAAAATGGAAATTCAGAATTTGAAGTATCATTTTAAATTTTAAACCTATCGAAAAGTTGAATTTCGTACATTTTTAATTCTGAAACGAAAATTCAATTTTAATTATCTGCCTTTGAAATTGTTGGATTAAAGTTAAACATTAAATTTGTTATAAGATACTTTAATTTACATTGTATAATTATGAATACGAAATTTCAAGTCGGTTCAATATAATTGCTAAATTGGGTTGCTCACGACCTTGAAAGTTTTTCGAAACGTACAGGAATTTTTTTTGATAATTGACTCTGGGAGACGATGGAACTGGTGAAATAAGTAGAAATTATGAAACATATATGGAATGGTTAGCTTAAAGCTCAATTGGCTCGCTCATGACTGTTGAAATTTTTCGAAACGTACAGAAAAAATTGATGTTAATATGCCAAACTTAAAAAACATCCGAGCTAGTCCGATACTTTTACCTAATTGGCTCTGGAGACGATGGAATTGGTGAAGCTTAAAAATGTTATGTTATGTGTGGAATTCAATTTAATTTGAAATTACAATCTTTCAACGTAATTTGTAATGATTTCACAACTTGAATTTACTGATTTAGTTTTGAAATGCATATACATATTTCTATCATTAGTGATATAATGGATACTAATTTTCATTTTTCTGGGATAACTTTTTATTCGTTATGGTTTGGTTTGATAATTATACACGAAAATCTAATTGAAATTAATTATTGTTATTTTCGAATTTTCTAAAATTTCAATTTTTTATAATGTTTTAATTCAGTTTGAAATTTTTATACATTCAGGAAAAGCAAAATTTTCAAAATTCAATGAGTTAATTTGTACGAAATTGAGAATTTGTAAAGTCAATGCGAATTTTTAATTCAGAATTTAATAAAGTTCAGGATTTAAAATTTTTGTTCAAATTTTGCAAACTTGAATTCAACTGTCTTTGAATTTGTTTAAATAAATGTTAAATTTAAACTTATTTGTAGGAAACTTGAATTTAAATTTTAGTTAACACAATTTTGGAATAATCTCAAATTTAAAAAGCTGACAATAAAATTCCAGAAACTCTGATAATTAGTAATATTTTATAACTAATGTCGATTTTCTTTGGTTAAAAATAATTGATTATTTTTACAAATAATTGATATTTTTCAGTGTTTCAATTTAATCTAGTTTCAATCAATTTTTTCAAATCATGATTTTTTCTATAATCTACTACCACTACATTGAAAAAAAGAAATGTCAAATATGACAAATAGACGTCTCGTCATTTTTATGTCAATTCAATGGTTTTCTTGCTGTGTGGTTATAATAATTTGTCCATAATAGTTGTCCATAATTTTGTTGACGCGGTAGTCAGCAATGACAGTGGCGATTTATGGGATGAGGCATCAAATATTACCTCAGATCGTACACAAGATCAGCAGATAACATCGACAGAACAAAATGATTCAACTGATAACTCGGGAGAAAATGTAACTGACAATGTATTGAAACATTTGGGCGAAGTAAAACGCAATCGAATTGCTTCTAGTTTTTAAAATTTAAATCAAAAATATTACAAATAAATTATAAATAATAGATAGATTATAATAAATAAAACACAAAAAGATTCATTATATTTATTTCATTCACTTGAAATTCACATTAAACTGACAGAAAACAAAATGTCAAAATACCAACACAAAGACAATAAATAATCAATTATTTTTCGTTTTCGATTGGCAAGAAAATAATTGATATTTTTTGTAAAACCAAAGAAAATCGACATAAAATTTTTTATTGTTTTGTAATTTGTAAATTAACTCAAAAAGAGTATATTTTGATGATTTTTGCCTAACAAGAGAATAAAAAGTAAAACAAACCAAAAAGAGTACTAATGCTCTTAAAAAGAGTATATCTGGTCACCCTAGTTACGCGATGTGTAAGAACATATGTACGACTTTTCTTTATATGATTTGGCTCTGTAGTTGAACCTATCTTACAATTTTATATGACGCAGTTTCGATTTACACGATTTTTCTTGTAACGTATCTACCGTGTAAATCGAGGGATGAGTGTATATATATACATATACAATATACATATATGCAAGTTTTCCTATGAGAGATGGTATCAATAATGATTTTTTCATTTTCCTCAAAATGAAAAAAAAAAAATCCATCAATTCCCCTTATACTAAACCATCTTTAAAATAAAAAAAAGAAAATTTTCATTTTCTTAAACAAAAATTTTCAATATAATCCCTCATTCCAGTATGTACGTAATTTTGTTGTTGTTTTATTATTATTATTATTATTATTATTATTTTTTTTGAATTTCCACATATGTGATATATGTACATGTATATTTTATACACATATTAGTATGTATATATACATACATACATATATATAAACATTTTTTTGCTTCCAAGAATATTTGTAACGAGAAATTTACTTTTCGTATCTTTCATTTGTTTTCTTATATATTTATATACATATAATGCTTTGGATAAGGTTTTCCACCCACAATCATACCACCCATCTATTGTAAAAACAAAAATTATATATATAGCATTTTCATTCCGCTTTTCTTTTTTTATACTCGTATACATACATATACTACATACATTTTTTGTGCTGCTTCTATTTTCCTTTTTCTTTCCAAAAAAAAAAAATAAAAATAAATAAAAATTGTGAAGGAGAAAATCTAAATAAGTAAATCCAATAGAAAATGAAAAGCGTCGCATATACATAAAAAATATAAAAACACATAAATACATACCTACTTCTGCCTTATATGTATATATGTATTTATGTATATGTGTGTATATGTTAAAGTATCTAATATAAAAAAAAACTAACTAAGAATGAGAGGAAAAAACAAGTTTCCCGTAAAATAAAAATAAAAAAAATTCGTACGCAAATTGGCAAAAAAATTAAAATTCCGTTTATTTAGAGTTTGCGCAATTTCACCGCGTTCAAGAAATATTGATATTTTTGGCGGCTGTTTTGACATAGATTTTTTTTTAGTTAGATTTTTGCTAATTTTGATAATTAATTATAAAATTTATTTTACGATCTCACTTCTATTATCATCACAAATTTCATCACCAGGTTTTGGATAAAAATTGCCATAAACTTCCGAGAATAATGTTGTGAGAAAAGTGAGGCTAATTTTAAAGTTTTAGGCTAGACTCAAGATAAGTAATGGTTGGTGAAACGATGACATAAGCAAAGCGTATATATAGAGAAACGGGATAGCAACAATAGAAACAAGAAAAGCCAGGCATTTCCTAACATATAGGGATCCAAAATTATTTAAAAATGTAACAAGAATAGGCCCTGAAATTACTCCTGAAAGAAAGCTACTATTGCACTCTACTCCTCCAAAAATGCCGTTAGAAAGGGATGGGGTATGGAGGCTCACATAGTACGTGGCAAGCGTTAAAAGTTTTGGCTAAACTGAAACTATTGATGAAAGTCCAAAGAACCACTTACTTGTGTATAAGTGGAGCCCTCAGGAGCACACCTAGTCAAGCTTTGAAGATTTCCTACTCAAGCTTTTATCTCTGTTGAAAAAAACAGATAGAGAGATTATTCTGTGAGGCACTTCGCCACTTTTGCATGGTTTTTGGTAAGTCATGGACTGGTTGAAGTATAATGTAATATCTATACGAGGGATATCCGCATTTTTACGGACAGCCAAGCTGCTATTAAAACGCTACAATCCCATTGCCTGAAGTCGAAGGTAATCCAGAACTGTCTGGCATCTTTAAATGAGATGGATGAAAGTTCAACATCCGTTTGATGTGGGTGCCAGGGCACTTCGCCACTTTTGCATGGTTTTTGGTAAGTCATGGACTGGTTGAAGTATAATGTAATATCTACGAGGGATATCCGGATTTTTACGGACAGCCAAGCTGCTATTAAAACGCTACAATCCCATTGCCTGAAGTCGAAGGTAACCCAGAACTGTCTGGCATCTTTAATGAGATGGATGAAAGTTCAACATCCGTTTGATGTGGGTGCCAGGGCACTTCGCCACTTTTGCATGGTTTTTGGTAAGTCATGGACTGGTTGAAGTATAATGTAATATCTACGAGGGATATCCGCATTTTTACGGACAGCCAAGCTGCTATTAAAACGCTACAATCCCATTGCCTGAAGTCGAAGGTAATCCAGAACTGTCTGGCATCTTTAAATGAGATGGATGAAAGTTCAACATCCGTTTGATGTGGGTGCCAGGACACTTCGCCACTTTTGCATGGTTTTTGGTAAGTCATGGACTGGTTGAAGTATAATGTAATATCTACGAGGGATATCCGCATTTTTACGGACAGCCAAGCTGCTATTAAAACGCTACAATCCCATTGCCTGAAGTCGAAGGTAATCCAGAACTGTCTGGCATCTTTAAATGAGATGGATGAAAGTTCAACATCCGTTTGATGTGAGTGCCAGGGCACATCAATATTGTAGGCACAATGTAAAGGTAGATGAGCTGGTCCTTATGTCACAAAGAAGGCTGGATATAAATATACCGCTTGCTTCCTGTAAACTGCTGTTTCAGGAGAAAGCCATAAAAGAAACGAACGACAGATGGGTTAATGCTAGTGCGTGTGTAATATCCGGGCAAATTCGTATTTTTTGGATACATAATACAAATATTGGCACCCAGAAAATCCCGGTTTTCTGGAGTTCATGGACATTTTAAGTGACTTCCTTGCAACTTGCCGAAATACCAATACTAGATATACCAAACTTCCTCTAGCTCTAATAATAATAACAGTGTTAAGGGCCATTACTGGCCCCTTACTGAATCAACAATCTGGCTCCAACGGTTTCGATCCTGAGCATGGTCTTCATACTGTCTTAGACAATCTGAAGAGGCCAAGTCGTTCTCTACATCGTGGAGCCATCGTCGCCTGCAACGACCTCTGCGCCTACCATATGGTGGCTCTCCTTTCAGAGATCGCTTCACAATTCGTTCCGGATCAGCACGTAGAACGTGACCGAGCCAGCGTACTCGCTGAGATCTAACTTCATGTACAATATCGGGGATCTTCATCAGATCTCTGATCTCGAAATTGTACAGAGCTCGGTATGTACCATCTATTTCGCGTTTAGGGCCGTAAATCACACGCATGATTCTTCTCTCAAATGTAAGGAGCCATCTCTCGTACTCATCCGTCAGCGCCCAACTTTCACATCCAAACATAACAACGGGCCTGATCAACGCTTTGTAAAGCTTCAGCTTCACGGCACTTGATAAGTGTTTAGATTTTAGTAGTGGCCTTAGAGGATATAAAGAACGACTGAAGGCTGCCAGCCGCACTTTAATATCCTCACCCACACTGTTATCGTGAGTGATAAGAGAGCCCAAATATTTGAACCTCCTCACTCCCTCAAACGTGTGGTGGCCACTACTAAAATCTGGTGTGCCATTGTCTCTAAAACCAGAGATCAGGTATTTCGTTTTGGACTCATTGATCTGGAGTCCAACAGAAGCTGAAAACTCTACAAGCGGATCAAGTATTTCTTTCACTCCGTTGCTATTCAGTCCAATCACGCATATGTCATCTGCATATGCAAGCACTTGATTGGACTGGCGATATAAGATGTTGCGCTGAGGTGTTTCAGTTTTACGAAAGATGTACTCCAACATGAGATTAAAGAGAATCGGGGACAGAGCATCTCCCTGCCGAACACCCGAGTTAACTGCAAAAATTGTCGATAGCCTGTTCTCAACTTTAACACAGCATTGAGACTGCGTCACTGTCATCCTACATAGTCGTACCAATTTTGTTGGCATTCCTAGGTATTCCAGGGCAGACCACAAACTCTCTCGATTGATCGAGTCGTAGGCCTGCCGGAAATCCAGGAAAACCTGATGTACGGAGATGGATGTCTCATAATATTTAGATAGAATCATCCGCAGCGAAAAGACCTGATCAGTGACTGATCGATTCGGACGAAATCCTTCCTGATAGTCACCAACCAAGCCCTCCGCCAGAGGAGTGATTCTATCCAATAAAATGTATGACAGTAACTTGTATGCTGTGCAAAGGAGAGCTATACCGCGATAATTCTCACACTTCAAGCGGTCTCCCTTCTTGAAGATGGGGCATATCGCGGCCACTTTCCATTCATCAGGCATAACTTCGGTTCGCCATACTAATCGAATAAGGTCAAAAAGACAGTTCCACAAAGTATCCCCTCCGAATATCAAGAGCTCCGAATTAATGCAGTCCACTCCAGGTGAGCGGTTTCGTTTCATTCTCTGCATGGCCTTAGTGAATTCCTCATGGGATGGCTCCTCAGTGCAAATCTCCGCAGACTGTTTTAGAGGTGGCTCAACAACAGTCTGTGACGCATGATGAACATCAAGCAGCTCAGTAAAGTGTCCACTCCATGCGTCAAGTACTGCGTCGATGTTGACACAGAGGTTTCCATCCTGGTCCCGAATGGCGGTTGACGAAGGCCTGAAAGTATGGTGCAATCCAGTAATTCCTTTAAAGAAATTACGTGAACTACGCTCATTGCTGAGTTGTTGTACTTTCATAACCTCGGCCTTCCACCATTCTCGCTTCTTCCGTCTACAAATCCGCTTCGCTGCCCTTCTTGCAAGAGCTGCCTTGTTTTTCCTTGCGATTGTGAGACGTTGTTGCACTTCATTATGGGCTATATTTTGTTGCTCAACTGCAAGACGACACTCGTCATCAAACCAATCATTCTTGGGTCTGACGTTCACTATACCTAAAGTCTGTTGAGCAGCACTGACAACCGAAGTTTTCAGTACCTCCCAGACAGAGTTCACGCAGTCAGACTGGTAATTAGCTCCCTCAATGTTGTCGCTGACAAGATCCTGATATCGTTTCTTTTGATCTTCATTTATCAGACCTTCACAGTCGAAACGTTCCATCCGTTTCGCTGTGTTCCCCGACCTGTACGAAAACTTCCACCGTAGCTTTGCAGCGACCAAATAATGATCGCTGCCTACGTATTTGGTTGCTGACCGATAAGTTCTCACATCCTGCACAACCCGAGCTCTAATAACAATATCAATACGTTTAGGATTTTGACAGTGGCACTGGCAGAATTGCGTTAGTTCTACTTTTTGATTTTCCCTCTACGGTAAATTATTATATATGTTTTGATCAGCTGGTATAGTTAATTCAAGTCATAGTAGATGTTTCCATTATCTTTCCCGCTACCTTAAACAGACTATTGGAATTAAAATTTTCCTAAGAAGTGAACAAATCAAAAAAACAAGATAACAATTATTGAGTCATTCAAATGAAACATAACGTCTTACAGGTTGAGGGGCACCAACGAAATAGAGGTTCCATCTATAAAATGTAATAAAAATCCTGTATACGGCGAAACACAGGGCACAGAAAACGAATGATGGATTAGAATACTCCGAAGCGAAGTAGCACAACCACATCAATAGAACTACCTACTGGAGGCCACGAAGAGAGTTTGAACCTCCATCGTTTGATGGCGAAACTCCTATCGAAAACTTTAAGTTACAATTTCAAGCGGTTGTGCAAAATAACGGCTGCGGAGGGATGGCTTAATGCCTTAATCTTGGCACTAAGGGGCAAGGCAGCTGTTGTGCTACAGAAAATACCTGCATTACAGATGAGCAGCGAAAGAATTTTGAACGGACTTGACTTGAGGTACAGACAGAGTCATATCTAGGAATTATGGAAAATCTAACTGCATAATAGGCGACAATAGCACCTCAAGCTAACAGTAAAGTTCCGAGTGATGTGTTGAATGAACAAAAGGGAAAAGCATGAACGAGGATCTCCGATTCCGTTAAACTACAAAAGCATGAGGTAGAAAATATAGCGCAAATAGAGGCGATGATAGAAGCAAAGATAAAATGATCAGCACAAGGTTTCCAGAGCAACAGGCGCCGGAGATATCGCTCTCAGTCTAGATGTTTCATGCTGGGAAAACCGGGCAGATAGCCAGTCGCAATAAACAGTCAGAACGATTACGACAGATAGTTGCGTAGCAGGAGGATAGTGAAGCAGATGGAATATCTAGGTAACGACAACAATACCAAATAACAAATCGTGCTACCAGAAAACCAGATAAAAGAAGTCCTACAGGAAATTCACTCCAGTTCTATTGGGTCAATATGCAGAAGAGATGTGGAAGATTGGTGTAAGAAGTGGTTTGCGACGCCAAAAGAGACCACAAACATGAACAAGAGGAAAGATGAAGCAATACAATGTCGGGGCACTTATAGTTTAGTGAGAGCTGACTTATACATGTTAAATTCTGAATTGAGATTATCTATTTTAGTGGGTTGGGATGCAAAACGGAAATAGTTGCAAGCCTTGAAGCAGCTCCCTATGGAATCTCGATTAAAGCAGCTCTCTATTGTTTATACAAATTGTTTATTCTATATCCCTTATTAGGTCTGTATACAAATCTATTTTTATTCCATTTTAATCGGTACAATTATTAAGATACAAATCTTGGAAAATCTCTTAAAATTTAATTACTATGTTGAATTGAAAATAACACCACAAAAAACACACAAAAATTAAACAACCCATAAACCCAAGAGACGAGATTTTAATTCGACGTAATTAATTTCATCCCTAATTTACATTTTATTAATTTGTTTATATAAAATTTATTTTATTTTTTATTTTTAACGAGAACATTTTACCACTATAATCCCCAATTAAAACAAAACGACGCGACCTTTTTGACTCCCCAACACAATTCAAAGCGAACAGAACAACACATAAAAACAATAAAAAATGAAAACATAATTATCCGTTTACTTGAGTAGCCCCAAATTTTTTTTTATTTTCATTAAGTTTCGCGCGCCAACGTTAAATAATTTTTTTTATCTCGACCAACAAGTAAAATTAATTAAAAACTTTTCCCCAAAATATTTAAAAAAAAAAAAACGAAAAATCCTCAAACCGTGAAAATTTACATAAATGATGATCAAGGTCGTGGTCAATGAGATGGAATACAAACTTGTTGAATTATCTTCTTTTTTTGCCTTTGGTTGCTTTATTTACACACTAATTGCTGTATTTTTAAATGATGTTGTTATTTTTAATGTTTATGGTGTGTAGATTACAGGTGATGACATTGGATAGACGGAGTAGTAAACGGCATGATATTGTGGTGTTTGACCTGGGCGTTTATGAAATATTTTGACTTGCCTTTAGGAATACAATAGCTACTATGGCTATGTATTCATGGAGGATCGCCATGAGTCTCAACAATATGGTTCCAACGGTTTTGATCTGGTGCTTGGATTTCACTGTAGTATTAGACCATCTGAAAAAGCCAAGTCGTTCTCTACACTGTGAAGCCATCGTTGCTTGCAACGATCTTTGTGCCTATACCATATGGTGGCTCTCCTTTTAGAGATCGCTGCACAACAACCGTACTCATCGGGCCTGATCGACGCTTAGAAAAGCTTGATGGGGGTTTGGATTTCAACAGTGGCCTTAGAGGATACAAAGGACGACTGGCTGCTGCGCTTTAATATTCTCACCCACATTATTATGAGCAATAAGAGAGCCAAAATATTTAAAGTTCTCACTCCCTCGAACGTATAGTGGCCACTACTTAAAAGTCTGGTGTACCTTTTTCCCTATAACCAGAGATCATGTATGTTTGTGTGGATTCATTAAGCTGAAAACTCTACAAGCGGATCAAGTATTTCCTTCACTCCGTTGCTATTCACTCCAATCACGCGTATATTAAAGAGTATCGGGGACAGAACTTCTCCCTGCCGAACATCCGAGTTAACTGCAAAAATTCTCAATAGCCTGTTCTCAACTTAAACACAGCATTGAAACTGTATCACTGTCATTCTACACAATCGTACCAATTTTGTTGGTGTTCCTAAGTATTCCAGGACAAAACATAAATTTTCTCGATTGATAGTGTCATGGGCCTGCCGGAAATCCAGAAACAACTGATTTTCGGTTATAGATGTCTCGTAATATTTAGATAGAATCATCCGCAGCGAAAAAACCTTACAGTGGCTGATTTACTCGAACTTTCCATACTATTCTCGCTTCTTCCGTCTACAAATCCGCTTAGCTGCCTTCCTAGCAAGAGCAGTTTGTTTGTTTTTTTTCGCGATTGTGAGACGTTGTTGCACTTTACTATGTGCTAAAGTTTGTTGCTCGACTGATACCTAAAGTCTGTTGAGCAGCAAATCAATGCCTCAATGTTGTCGCTGACAAGATCCTGATATCGTTTCTTTTGATCTTCATTTATCAGACCTTAATAGTCACTATGTTCCATCGCTGTTCCTAGACCTGTACGAAAACTTCCATCGTAGCTTTGCAGCGATCAAATGATGATCGCTGCCTTCGTATTTGGTTGCTGTTAAGTTCTCACATCCTGCATAATCCTTTACAATTGCAAAGTACATCATTCTTTCAGCAGTTTCGTGTCGGGAGTACGGATCTATGTTTTCATATAAGTCAGCCTGATTTCTACCAGCTCTAGCATTAAAGTACCCAATTTCCATTCTAACTTCGTGTTTGGGTGCAGATCTCATCAGATCGTCCAAGTCATTGTAAAATGAGTTTTATCTTGGAGCTGGCTAACTTCTGTGGGCTCATACACACAAATTATCGACAAGTTGGCTAACTTCGCGCACAAGCAAAACTTACACAACCAGTACTGCTTGTAAATCCAAAACAGCTTTCTTTACCTGCGGCCCAAGCAGAAATCCAGCTCCAAGATATCTGAGGTCATCACACTGTAGAGCAACGTATAGCAGTGGGACATATGGTCTCCATTTTTCGGCCAGCGAGTTTCTTAAAGACCAACGAGTTCCAGCCGATACTCCTTCATGCACATGATTGGGCCTTTCAACATTCCTGGTTTCTTAAGTGACTGCTACCGGCTGCGCGTCGTCATCCCTGCGATTCAACCATTTAATCGCCTCCTACCACAAGCTAAGGATACTGTGGTGGTATTCTTGTAAGGCCCCTCCGGCCACAGGGGTTATTGGAAAAAGATGGGATCTGAAGCCCATACTTATGTATGGAGGGAATGTGTGGTGGCCAGCACTTGTGAAAACACCATACAGGACTGGGATCGAGAAGGTGCAAAGAATGGCCAAGGGAATGTTTCACATTTTTTAGGTCGATATTTTTGGTAAGTTTCAAGAAAGTTTTCAGGAGGTGCAAGTTACTATCGGAATCCGAATACATAATGTGGTATCCCCGATTGATATTGCAATTTATGTAGACGGGTCAAGTGGCAATCAAGTCATTAAAATCAGTTTCCCTGGTGTCAAGGATGACGTCAGCTTGCTACTGTTTTGGATCTCTGGTGACTCGGGCATCTGTGGTATTTGCCGAGCGGGCGAATCAGCTAAGCATGTGCACCACAAATACGAAACTCTTTCTGATTGGTCTATCTGAAATCTGAATATATACTGACGAGATCGAAGATTATAGTTTGGATGTCTACAATTTAATCTAGAAATGATTTAAATTACAAAGAATTCACCCACGGTTTCCAGATGGTTTTTGATGGTGTTTTCATATCATTTACTTATGGTTCAAATCATGACTGAATTCTACGAATATTCCTGAAAGTACTAAAATTATCTAGAATAAAAGATAGTTTTACACCCGTCAGCTTAGGAAAAATGGTAATGATGCGCACGCAAAAATTGGCAAACTACGAGTGATATAATTAATGCGCACCCCAAGACAGTTGATATAATCGAAATTATTGGTCACAATGATATCCTGGTGTTTCCAATTATTCGACTGCTGATAGCATGCGATAATTAAAAATTGGATTTAAAAAAAATAAAAATACGGAGCCCCAAAAGCGTCCGACAGAGTGAAACATTCTAGTCTCTTGAGGAAACTTTGTTGTTGTCGTTTTCGTGGACCTACATATATACAAATGGCTTTGGTCTTATCTTTGTGGGTGATTACAGGTAACGCGTGTCAATTATCATTCAAGTAGGAAACGGACTACTAGGCTGGCATTCCTCAAGGTTCGGTTTTGGTTCCTCTGCTATTCCTGGTGTATATGTTAATGGAGTGTTTAGACAACAATTTTGCGGTTGTTTTTTTCTACATGGTTGGCTGCGCCAAGTCTCCCACAGTTTGCTTCGATTAATTTTGATAAATTGAATTAAAACCTTTCTCACCTAATAATACTAGGCAAAATTAAATTTAAAAAAAAAGGCTCTTTCTAAATAAGTATTTCAAAGAATAAAATATCTAAAGAAAATTTTCAAAATTTAAGTAAAATTCACTCAATTTTAAGTATTTATTCCCCAAAATACTGAGAATTTTTTCTAAAATTCATGGAATATAAATTTAAAAAAAATTTTTGAAAATCAAATAAATATTTGTAACATTTTCAAAAAAAAATTTTAAATTAAAATTAATTAACCTTCTCTAAATTAGTGAATTTTGAATATTGTAAAAATCGGAGAAATGCCCTAAACTTCCCAAAAAAACGTCCACCTTTAAATGAAGATTTTCATGAGCGTTTAACACTTAAATTTAATTATTCGGGTTTTAAATTTAATTTTCAGAATCTTTTAAAATTGAATTATTAGTCAAATTTGATTTCCATTTTCGATTATAGGTAATCGCCATTTCGCACCTAAATGTAATTTAAAATTTAGAATTTTCAGAATGTGTCTCGAAATTTACAAATGTAAATTTTCGTTTTTTAATTTGTTATGCCATTTTATTGCCCAGGCTGTCTCACTAATATTTTATCCAACCATTGGGTAAAGTGGTGCTTTTGAAGGCCACACACTGTTACTTCTCACTCATTCGAGAACTTTTGAAGTTGGCAAGGTAATATAGTGATTACGCAGGAATAAGAACTGAAACATTTAAATTTTAATAAATTTATGAGTTTAGTTTTACATCGTTTAAAAAATACAGAAGCCCATAGTAATGGGACAACGTTCAACAAACTCTCGATCAAGATAATTTATTTGAATAAACATCATCAAAAAACTATTGTTACTTGAACTATAATTATTTATGTCTACCATAATTAGAAAAAAAATAAAAACGATTTCTGTCAAATTATTTGATTACTTTACTTGCCTATAATAAAAAATTTCCTTTCTTTTTAATCACAAACTAGAAAAAATGTTATAATTATAAAAAATTACTTTGAAAATATTATGTAAGATTATTTTCTGGTGTTAATTTTTATTTTTGACGAAACGTTAAATTACAACAAAAACGTAATTACAGTAACCATTTATAATCATTATAATGATAATTTTTTTTTCGGGACAAATCAACACCTCATTTCCCTCGTTCATTTCCAAAAAAAAAAAAAAAAAATACCAAATTAGCACAATTAAACAAGCTAAGTAATTAACTTTCATTGTTCTCTTTCAAGCATGAAGAAATTATAAAAAAAAAAAATAATTTTTGTCGCTTAAAATTGTCGCTTAAAATGTTAATTGACCTCGAGAGGTGCAACAAACAACTCATTTACAAGCCCACGCCATGGTTTGCAGGTTTGAAACAATTTTTTTTATTTAATACGTATTTTTGGGAAAAGAGAAAAGTGGAATTAAATCGTTCCACCGGAACTTATGATAACCCGTGTACCATGACTTATGTAGGTCTTAGGAAGAGTACATATAGAAATAGCTGTCTAGATAGTGTGTATTGTATGTGTGTCACCTATGTAACTAAGATGAATCTTTAAATCGTGTATTAATGTATAGAAGAGACCACCTATAATCCCAAAAACCACGACATAACCAAGGTAAATTGATTTTAGTTTTTTCTATTAGACTCAGAATTAAAAAAATCAAAAAATAAAAACTTAAATTAATAATAATTATTATTGTTGCTGTGCCATCATCAAATAGTTTTTAATTTTTTTTTTTTTTTTAAATTATTGTAAATCAATTAAAATCGAATTAAATTCTCAAAAATTTCTCATAAAACAGGGAACCCAAATTAGATTTTTTGTTCTTTTTTTTTTTTTTTTGTTATATCCGGTGTAGTTAAAATATGCGTCAATGAACTAGGTTTGTCATTAAAATACTTTTCACTTTTCTGTGTAACAGATAAATTTTTGTATATATTAAATACAAGCAAATTATGCTAAGATCGAGATGTTCGATATCATCTTCTTTTAATAAAGCCTTATACTCATAACTCTGGCCTGTTGGTAAAAGAATTTGAGTGAGGCCAAATCAAGTTTTTTTTTTTAAAGCTTCGGATGAGCCACAATTCTAGATGAGAAGTTGTAGTCTACATGAAACAAATGCATCTACCTCAACACTATGTAAATCAGGTGCCAGAGAACAACCCTAGAAGGTTAGGTTAGGTTAGGTAAGGGTGGCTGTCCTAGAGGACTAGCATAGACACAAAATTGGTCCGTAGCTGTACCACATTCGAGTTTCCTCCTCTTCACTCGCTAAACCATTGTAACAATTTTCATTGGGTGAGAAAAAAAAATCAAATTTCAAATAACACCATTGTTACCGAATTTAAGAATATCAAAGGAAGTCTCAGCGCGGTCTTCTCTGGTCGGCTAAGCTCAGGGTAATAGGGAGTGGGGTTTGCCGAGACTTCACTTTTGATCTTGTCAGACCGCGTATTATCGAGAAGCACACACAACCCACCTACTTACCTTCGTTACATCTCCTCAATCAAATAATTTAGAATTTCATTTTAATAATTGGTTTTCATCAAATTTAAATAAAAAAAAATTTCACCTTGATTACTATGTTAAAAATAATTATTGAAAATAAATCAAGGTTTACATATAAATAAAAAAAATTCATTAACTTAAAATTAATAAATATAGGAAATTATTTAATTAAGTTTAATATATAAAAAAAAGAAAAAGAAAACCATCACCACTTATAATTATTTAATATATATTTTTAATTACACTTAACTACTAAACGTTGGGCGCCATCTGTATATGTTCGATGGGTTCGATGACGTCGACGTACGATGTTTAAATTAATAAAATAATTACATATATCTAATTTTTATCTTATTTTTATTTATATATTTTATTTTAGTTTTTTTTTTTTTTGTTTTATTTTTATTTTTAATTTTATTTAATTTGTTTTAAATTCACTATTAGTGTTCAGCAAATTATTATTATTATTATATTTTTCTTCACAATTCACAATTAAAGTTTATAATTTGTTTGGCGTTAAATGTCCACCATGTTTGTATGCCCACCAGATTAAATTAACACATGATTTTAATTTGTTTTTTTTTCAATTTTTTTTTTCAAAACTTATCATTAAATTTGTGTGTATTTATTAATCTTTTTTTTTTTTTACTATAATTTGAAATTAATTATATAATATCTTTAGCACAAAACAGATTAGCTTGTAATTTTAATTGTTTTTGTATCTAGTTTTATATATTATTATTTTTTTTTTGTTTTTAACTTTTTCACAATTTAATTTTTTTTATATTTTATTATTTTTATTGTTTTCTGATGGCTAGTTTTTTCCATCCCATTTAAAAACCGACTCCCCATCATCGAAAAAAAAATTATCTTCCTCCGGTCTTTAAATTATACGGTATCACCGTTAATATTTCAAATCATACTCGGGTAATACAGTAATTTCACGTTTAAAAATTAAAATTATGTACAATTACATTTTATACAGTAAGACCCTTACTATTACAATTCATAAAAAAAATTTATGAACATTTTTGTTACGTCACACAAAAAAAATTCATATAAATTTGCATACCTCACAATTCTTAAATTTCGTATTGTATATAAAAAAAATCATGGAACGAACCGCAGGAGTTTCGTAACACCATCCTGAGCTTACCAAGAAGCGTTTAAAGTCCCGGATCTCGATTTTACTAAGATCCGAGAGGTCGTTCAAAGGGGAAGTTCTCATAAATGTTGTTCTGCTGTACGCTAGACTAGGGCAGGTGCAGAGCAGATGGAGCACATTTTCCTCCTCCTTCTCATCACCACAAACCTAGAAAATTGTTTCCAATTTTACGATGTCGTTCCTAACGCATCGTTCAAACAAATCGAACCTCAACTAATTACATGCATGGATGGTCATTATTGATTGCCGTAGCCACATACTACAAATTAGGAAACTGAATCCTGAAAGCGCTTTTAAAGAAAAACCAATCTCATCCATTTAGTTCATGCAATCACATCTTTACGTCATCGCACAGACATCTTCAACAATTCAAAATTATACTGAATGTATTTTGCAATATTGATCGTCTATAGAACATGCACTCAACTTTATTACAAACCTAAAATCTTCAAATATAAAATGTATATTAAACATCCCGATTAATTATTCGGTCAAATTTGAACCAGCTTTATCATCACGTTAGATTGTGGATATATACCTTCACCGTGGCCATGGATCAGTAATAAACCTTCATACGCAGTAGTTCCTCCAACATTTCCTTTTTACTCTTTTGAAGGGGGACCCGATGGCTACCAGGGATGCACGTTTACGCGTCATCTATTTCTACGTCGACGTGTCGACAACCTGTAGACAACGTCGACAATGTAGACAACGTCGATAATTTTGAGAATTAGATCTTAACTTCGGAGACCAAATTTTTTATGATCAATGTCAATATGGCTTGGTGACAATTTTAATGAATTTTTTTCAATGCATTTTAAGTTTTTCCAAAAAGAGCGGTCATATTTAAAAACAAATTAGAGTTGGGCGGATCACTCCAGGACTCAATGCCACCAATGGGCCAACGATGCAAGACCCGGAAAACCACACATACTTACACATTAAAAATACACAACCTTGATTTTACCATCGGGAATTGAACCCGAGACCCTCGAATACCAAACTACCAAAGCTAGGACACTATATTTACTGTGCTTTCGGTTTCACTCATTGTTCGTCTGTCTAGTCTACCAGAGGGTCATAACTTTTCAAATCGGAGGTTCATCAGTTTTCATTCGGTTAGAAGATAGTATCGGATGCCGAAAACAAATACTCTGGCATTCAACCGAAAACAAATACTCTGCATTCAACGAGCACTTCAGTCTAAAACTATACGTAATCCAAGGCAATCACACCACTTGGATTATATTACACTTGGATTATATTTAACACGGATATCGAGCATTTTCAAAGTACCGATAACGTTGTTGCACATCAACTTACAAAAAGGCCTTTTACCCTATCAAAAATCAAAAGTAAGTTTTCGAAACGTTTCTCATAGTTCACGAAACTCCTCGGTTAACATCGGGTACATTCAACGGCTTACCATCCATAAGGCAATGTCATGGCCGAACGCCCACACCGACAGACACAATCTGCTCTCAAGGTTCGAGCCAACCCAATTAATTGGATCTCAGAAGTACCAGCCAGTTTTACTTGGTATCGGTAAACAAATCGATAGTTTTGTTTCGAAATCACTCGACAACTGCCATTACGTTGTTGTCCGGGTTAATAAAATTCAAACTGGATTAGAAACTTCATACGATATAAGGTTAGACGCCGCATACGCAAGCAATTTATTGTCTGAATTCGAGACAAACAACAATCAATCTCGAACGATACATTGAAACCAGCATACGGTATTGTCAATTCAGCTAACCAGATATCAGTTACGAAATGATATAAAACCGACCGATTTGTGGTATAATACCTCAAATTTTATGGTCTATGCGAAGGGAGTCATGTACGAGCTCAAATATCATGACTTACTGATATTCGAAAATGTAACAATAACCAAATTAGAGAAATTCAAGGCTTGATTTGATACCTAATTTTTAATTAATTTATTTAATTTTTTTCTGAAATAACTCAACTACTAAATATCTAAATATCTGTGGAGTAAAAAATAATAAAAATTCTCGACACCAAAATTTTATCGAACTTGCTAAGCCCTCACATAAAATACGCAAGATTATAACTTCCATTAAAAATAATCCAAGGATCTCCGATTATGACCGTACCATAAAATTGAGTACATCCCGTTCCATGCTAACACGAATTCGAGTTCAAGAAGGCTATAAGAATTACCAAGTTATGAAAAAGTCATAAATCGTTCAGATAACCAGAACTTGTCGCCGAATGTGTACGTAAAAGTTACGCCGAATGTGTACGTAAAATAATGACGACAGAAACGCATTTTTTCTCTAGTTCGTTGACACGATTCAGCAATAAAATGTTGGCTTGAGTAAGCTACAGTTACACTACTTTAAAGCATGGAACAGGTGTTTTATCGTTCTGGTTTTGGGTTCAGTTCCAAAAGTGGTTTGGTTCCGGTTTCCTGCGCCGGTTTTAGGAAATTCTTTTTGTTCCGGTTTAGTTCCGGGACGGAACCGGATTAAAACCGGTTAACATTTTTAGTTACATCTATTATTTTGCTTTTTTAAATTAAGATTAATGCAAATTTGTAACAAAACAGGTTCATTTTAATGTTTTTCGAACACAAGCCTTAATATTCAACAAAAATGTTTGTGCAAGCGATAGAAAGTTAAAAAGAATTTTTCTGTTTATTACATCTATTACAATTCGGAAAATATTTCAGTTAATTACGGTTTCATGTTCCGGTTCAGTTCCTGTTCAAAGCTCTGCTCTAAAGACGCTATAAAGGAGATTAATCAAATCAGTGTTATCTCAGAAAATCTAAGCCGACCAGTTTCGACCTATCCAAAAATATTTGAAAATAGAGAAAAGAAGAATGGCAGATGCGATAAGATTGCTGTAAATATGCGTTTTAAATGGAGCAATATAGCTGCCAAAGTCACATCGGAAGCTGTGTAGAATACCACTGAGAAACATCAAACAACCTGTGCTTGACTTTAGCCTTAATAACAAAATTGGAAACTAAGATCAATCCGAACGTTTAGTGCAATAAACTTTCTTTAATTAAAGATTTCCGATTTAATTTGAATGATTCTTTAACCAACGTTTCTCTTGACGGCTTAACTCAACCGCCTTTTTACAAAATACAACTGCGCACTGGCGCATTTTATTTCAAATCGTTAAAATATCGTAGGTTGTGACATTAACTTAACTGTCGATGTTGACAAAAAATATTGCCAATTAATCTACGTATTATTTTACGTGTCGACAACCAAGTAGATTACACTGCGTAATCTACCTTGCCCATCCCTGATGTCTTCTTATCAGAACTATCTGTAAGAGAAATCCTGCATTACATGAAGTATATATTCAAACGCTTTTATTTTTGATGATTTGTCAAAGCTGAAAGTTTTTGTATACGATAATGTGAACCAGAGATATTTAGAGCTGGAGCAGATAAAAACCGTTTCAAAACAACAAAAGGATATATGTTTTGTTCTAATGCTACAGAAGTAATTACTTTACCTCTGGATAAAAGTAAACCGGATATCATATCAATTCAATGAGTTCCAGGATGTGGCAAATCAACGTGGATTCTAAATTCACACAGAATTAGTAAAGATCTGGTCCTCAGTGCTACAAAACATGGCATTACCAATTATCGGATGATTTCATCATACCTTTTAAATGGCTCTAAAAAATATGACACGGTTACATTGATGAGTATATGATGGTACATGCGGGACTACTAGGGCTAGTAGCCCTTGAAAACGTTGCTTTCTGTTTAAATTATATGTGAGACGTCCCTTAAAACAAAGATATTCACAGTTTTGAATTGTTTCGATCGCGGTGTACAGATGTGACCGGACGTCTTTGTCGAGCAAACAAAAGACTGGCGGTTGAGTGAGCATCGTCATTAATAAATCAATATCAAGTGAATGGTTTAATCAGAATGAAAATAACCACTTGGCCAATCGGACTGACTCTGTTTAAATTACGGGTGAAAATCTTCCCCTTAATATGTCATCGGAAAGTGAGTGTCTTTTCTTCGATACTATGTTCGATACAAATATGAGCCAAACGTGCGATATTGTAAATGGTGAGATAAAATTTTTAATCTGATTTTTATCTACTCGCCTGGAATATTCAAAATCAACGAATTATTATCACCATTCCGTTGATGGATATCAACGATATCCATCATACATCTATCGAAATAATTATGAAGAGCGAGATCAGCCTAAAAAGGCACCAGAACCAAATTACCTACTACAACTACAGAAAAGAAGACAATAAACTTGACTCTATATTTTGAACACTTCAACTGGAAAGATGAATTGAACGAAATTTTGTTCCGCAATTTAAATAAATGACGCGCCTTTGCCAATCTTTGTAAGAAAGCTAGTTCCGAATTAAACGTTTGGCCAGGCCACCACTGTGCCAGCGTGGTTTTTTAACCGTTGGAATATTGCGGAAATTCCATTGGTCAAAACATATCAACGCTGGCACAGTGGTGGCCAACAAGGTTTCAAGCTCAATCGATATGAGAAAAAAGCCGACCGAATATAAAAGCTTGGCCAAACGAACTGTTCGGTTCTAGCTTTCTTAGAAAAGATGAGAAAGGCGCCCCATTTATTTATATTGCAGAAATTCCAACGGTCACAAATTTATCAAAATTGACGTTATGGTTGCTAATAGGGTCTTTAACTTAATCGCAAAGAGACAACAGTCGTCCTTTAAACGACTTGCTCAGAAGAATTTATTTTCCACCAAATTATAATTTTTCATATTAAAAAAAGTCTGGGATGAGTATTTTCGTACCAACTGTATATTTTTTTGTTGACGAAAAAATCTGGGTTACTGTAAATGTAAAAAAATTCTTGGGATGAACCAACTGTATAAATTATATATGTATTTTTAAAAAGTCTGGGATGGATTATTTCAAAGGTATTTTAAAAAAATCCTAGGATAACTTCAGTGGGGTAAAAGCTTGAGAATATTCAAAAGAAGTTTATCCGTTATGTAACATGGAAAAACGGTTGTCCTTATAACCATGAATTATCTTATTACCTTAATATGAAGCAACTACCACCATACGTAACTAGCGGCAAAACCTATAAGATGGCTTCACTTGAAAACAGACGTGAATTGAACCAATCAAGTCAAAAGTGTCCAGCAAAAATCTACGGGATCATCAATTGTTACATTTAGATTTACATAGGACAAACTATGGTGGCTAAAAGTTTTAATAAATTCGACCATCTAGTCGATTTCACCTTAAGTAGAGATACCTTTAAACGAGCTTACTCCAATAATAAATCCAAATGTTATGTTTAACTTATTGGCAAGTCGCTGTTTAGGTGCTCGAGCGTGATCCATAATCTTGAAAAGCCCTAAAGTAAATCGTAATTCAACCTTAAGCAGTGCCGGTTTATGGGTACTGTTCATCCAACATGTTGAATTTGTTTTTTTTTACTTAGTTCGAAGATTACAGGTCCGAGCAAATTCGAATACCTTTTGTCTGCTTTAAAACTTTCTGCCTTTATTGGGATTCTGACCCAGTACCTCCCTATCCAAACTCCCGATCTGACCCAGAACCTCCCGATCCATTGCAGAATGGTTTCAAAATTTTAAAATTTAATTAAAAAATTTAAAAGTTAATTTTTCTGAACCGATTTATGTACTTCATGCAATTTGCTGAGTGCCATATTACGATACGCAGCTTGTTAAAGGAATCCGGCAAGGAGGTGTTCTGCCCCCCCCCCCAAATTGGATCAATGAATTTCTGTTGGAGCTGGAGAGAGAGGGTTGGAGTTTTAATCGGAATATTTAATATTTTATATATTTTTGTATGTTCTTCTTCATAAAATATATATCTGCGTGAATTGAAAGCGCTCGCGCGAGCGTCCCATCTTTTTATGAAAGTGTGAGATCATAAGATTTGCGCAAACCATCAAATAAAAAAGAGTTAATTTAAAACCAATTATTTCGTATTATAAATAATATGTTGACGCCCTTTGATCGTAATCAGAAAGTCTTTAAAAAAAAATAAATAAATAAAATGAGAATTGCAAATCGTATACTTGTCACGACAACAACATCTAATTTTACTAACCCTGCGCGCTCTTAATTTTTTTTTGTTTTTTTGTTAAGTCGTCGTCGTCGTTGTCGTCTAACACAACTACCTTCACATCTCCAATACTCATTCCAATTTTGTTAAGACGATAACTTAACAATCATCACAAGAAGATCTTCTTTATGTGAAAAATATTTTTGTCTTATTTTGATTACTTTTTCGTTATTTTTTCTTACTTACTATAACTTGATGGTACATACATACAGCCACACAAACATACATATATGTATATATATATATATATATATATATATATATATATATATATATATATATATATATATATATATATATATATATTATATATACATATATATATATATATATATATATATATATATATATATATATATATATATATATATATATATATATATATATATATATATATATATATATATATATATATATATATATATATATATATATATATATATATATATATATATATATATATATATATATATATGTATATATATAAAACTATAAAGAAGTAGTTTTAAGTTTTAATTGATTTTTTTTTCTTTGGGTGAACATAATTTATTTTTTTTTGTTTCTTTAATATTTATTTGTTTTAAGTTAATGGGTTGGGTTTATATAAATTTGGATGGGATTCCTTTACGAGTTTTTTTTTCTTAGCGTAGTTTTTGTGTTGTTTAACATATTTAATGTGTTGTAAATTTGATTATGTTATCACACTATCATTCATCTTACTATTTCATTCAAGTTTTTTTTGTTTTCTTTTATTACTATAAATTTATTTTTTTTTTTTCGTCTTATGTTTTACGTCGAGTCTTGAGAAACAGAAATGAACGCTTACTTACCGAGAGTTCGATGTGTGTTTTTTTTTTGGTATATGGGTGAAATAATTTTGTATTTTATTGGTTTTTTGGTTTTATGAATAAGTGAGTTCGATGAATGGTTAAGCTTTAGAGTAGCTGTATATGAGGTGTTTGAATGTTTTTCGATCTGTGTGGTAAATTATGAATGTGACAAATTGTTAACGGATTTCTAAGGAATCTCATGCGTATAGATTTATTTTTTTAGAGTGCGTATATACATGACGTGGTCCGTGCTTTTCTGTTGAAAACAATAAATAGCAGGTTTATCCGCAGATACCTTGTCTGATAAATGTGAATAGCTCAAATTTATAGGTAACGTATAATATTTCTAAATTCTTAAGTTAGTTTTCGATAACAGAGTTCCAGCCGATCAATCATCTACCTAATATACAGCCCCTATAAGAATTTTAAACTCATACTCGATGGAAACAAAACCATTAAAAACGGTTGCAACGACAATTTACGCGTTTTGGTCATGTGAAATCTATCTCTCCACTTGTATTGTCAAGGTTTTAAAGAATGGACCTTGCTATGCAGAACCCGCCGATATTCAATATTGTTGTCTAACTAGGGTTTGTAGAAACTTACAAAAGATACAGAAAATTGAGTATAGGGTGATCGTATAACGAATACTTAGTGATCAACATTTCCAATACCAATTGCAATCTGAACTACGGGATCGGAAAAATATTTCTGTGGATACTATCAGCTGGCACAGTCGGTGCTGGTAGTATGGTGTACGAAAATTGTAAATTAATATGTTTAAACTAACTACGACATTTCCTTTCTCACAGAATTTAAAACTTCCAGATTTTAACTGATTTTTAATATTTTGTGCCTCCGATTCAAGAAATCACAGGGACTCAGCTATATATTTTCGGATAGTTTATAGTTAAAACCAACGAGCCTTGGCCACAAAGAAATTAAATTTTGTTAATTCTATATTTATGGTTATTCTGTTCAAAATCTTATTATTGTGGTCAATCTCAAGCAATCCGATGGACATTGCTATTTTTGCAGAATTTAAAATTTTTGTGATTTTTTATTATTTTGTTTCAATAAAATGTTCAAATAAGCGACAAACCTGTTAAAACTAATTGAATTAATTAAATAGTCAAGATTCTCGAAATGCACATACAGCACATCATTCACATTTTCAGTCTAATCACGCATATGTATTTGTAAAAATAGTCGATAGCCTATTCTCACAGTCATACCAATTTTGTTGGCCTACCTATAGGTATTCCAGGGCAGACCACAATTTGCCTTGGTTGATTGAGTCATAGGCCTGTCGGAAATCTAGGAACACCTGATCCCGTACATCAGGTGGATGTCTCATAATATTTAGATAGAATCATCCAGAGCGAGAAGACCTGATCAGTGACTGATCGTTTCGGATAAAATCCTCCTTGATAAGGTCCTCCGATAGAGGGCTGACTCTATCCAATAATTCTCACACTTTAAGCGGTCTTCCTTCTTAAAGATGGGTGAGAGGTTTCGCTTCAATCTCTGCACCAAACAATAAAGTACATCGGAATTGTATTTGCTAAACAATCTAAAAATATACAAACGAGCCGAGTACTCATGGATATTCTATGATCGGCAGGGCAAATATTAAAAATCATTCAAAATCACGGGATTTCAAAACTCGGGGAAAAAAGCCCTTTTAAATTTAATTCCTTGATCAGCAAAAAGCTATCGGAAAATTTAGTACACAAAATTCGATAAACTGCATTATAAACTGCAAATCAAAGAACTCCACCCTTAACAGTACCCCGTGAAAATGATTTCACAGTCCAGGTCGGAAAGTATTGATTCGGTGGACCATTACACTCTTAATCCACGACATCATGAAATCAGGTTGTCAGTTATACAGACGAAAGCCCTCTTTTCTAAGTAGTCTATTTAAAATTAAGGACTGTGACCCAGGCTAAAACCAACATTAGAAAAGTTAAAACTTTGGTAGTTGACCAGAAGTACTGAATCCAGTATTTTAATCTCAGGCAACATATAGCCTATCAGGGCAACCTAATATTAAATTTTTACGAACTTGTGTTTAATAATTTTTTAACTTCCGAATTTCAAGTGTTGTTCTTAAATTTTATTGATCGATTAATTACTTGTTAAATTGCCGCGATCTGAGTTTTACGCGCAAATCTACGGGGATAATCTCGTTTTGACAGTTTCTGGAAATATATCTGAACGTCTTATCTGATCTGACGCAGAACGCCCTTAATATAGTTGAAGTTTTGTGTCTTAAAAAGGGGTTGTATGTCAATCCCTCTAAGACTGATCTGGTTGTCTTTACCAGACGTATAGAGACAGTGCTAATATATCTGTTTCCAATCTATTTGGTAGAGCAATTACGAGGGCAGAGCATGTCAAGCACCTAGGTGTCATTGTAGATAGTAAACTCTCCTGGAAATTTATCTTGATTATACTGGTTTTACCTTTACTGTTATATGCATCAGTTCTATGTTGGCCAGTTGTGAAACTGATGTCTTCTGTAGCAAGGCTGGATGGACTGCTGATCTACTCCTCTCCTTGCTATGTAGATTTGTAGCATTCTTGGTATAGTGCGCTCTGGTGCGTTTCGTCTGAGGTGAATGATAGGCTTTTGCCCGAATTTAACTTCACCAATTCATTCTCCGTCGATTTCTCTTCGAGAGAACTGTGCCTCTCTTAGGATTTCTATAGGCCATTGCTTGAGTCGATAGTGGTTTAGGATTCTTTTGCCCTAAGTATGGGCTCAGAATCTCAGGTAGTCTGGGTACACAAGACAAGGTTGTTTAGGTATTAATTCAATTAATTGCACTTACCCATAGTGCGATTGAAGCGTATAAGTTTAGTGATTTAGGGAAGGATATTATTATCTATTCGGCTAGTAAAGCCGTGCTTAATTAAACCTGATGCGGGTGCCTGCTCATTGTGGCGTTGGGGGAATTGAGGTTGCTGACTTTTTAGCGAAAGGTGGATAGCGAATTTATTAGTCCCGACCCAGCAATTCCTCCATCCTTCAATGGTGGTAAGGACACTATTAAGATGTTTCTTTACTTGAATTGGGACTGAAGTAGCGTTCTACTCCTAACTATCAAAAGGCGAAACGGTTCATTATTGAACCCAACTTGATGTTCGCTAAATATGTGTTATCTTTAAAAAAGAGCTAACTCAGTATTCTGGTTGCACTCGGAACCTCAGTTATAGGCTCCAACCGTTTTAATAAAAAAATTAAAATTAATAATTAAAATATCAGGCGAGAAGAAATATGGCTATTGGCTAATAATTTACGTACGAGGCTATCGTCGGGTTGGAAACTGTTGCCATGTTTAAAAATTAAAATTTACCTTAGAAGAAACGCATTGAAGTATGATGATGACGGAATGAAACAGGATGATTTCAAAATTACCGGAAAATATAATATACATGAGCTTGGCTTCACTATAACACAAATTTAAATTTATTATCAACTATGTGGCTCTGAAGCATAAGTTGAACAAAATATTTGCGGTCGCATTTTTAGGATTACCGCGATTAGCTATTAATCTCGGTGTTTTTTTGGAACCAAAACAATACTTAAAAATCGGTTTATATACTCTTCTATACTATGTATAACCTTTTCGTAAGAAAATAATTCTATATACGTCTTATATTTGAAATACATTCATATACATATATATGTATATGTATATACTCGCATATAAAAACAAAATTAAAATCCACCGTTGGGATAAATACATGTCTGATATCTTAAAAATCACATATAAGATTCGAATTCTATAGAATTATTGGAATTTTAAGCCAATTATTTAATTAATATTTTGTTGATGTTAATTTTTTTTTTTGCTGGACAGTAATTATAGCCCCAACTTCATTTTCGGACGAATCTTGGATATAAATACAGCGCAAATGCCTGAAATAATAGGTAAAAAAAAATAAAATACGAAACAGAGAATTTGGTAATATAAAATTTATAATCGTCGCTGGGTTATTAATTTAAATATATATGCATGCGGAAAATTATAAGAAAATTATTATTTCATCTATAATCCAGCCCAGCCCTGTATAAGCTTTGTTCGTTGACGGACCGCGCATATACCAAATTTTTATTGATCATCGGGTAAGTTACTTTAAAAAAATGTAATAGCTAGATTGATACGGGTATCCGGACCAAAACTAGAATTAACATTTCTGCAGAATCCCTAAAAAGACTATTACTATCCAAAGCTTTGTTAGGGCAATAAATAATTTCCCTGAATAATGAACGATTTGTCGAAGGCCGTATATATTACTTACGTATAAGGATGGTGTTCCGTAATTCACATCCATATCCTCAGTAAAATTACCCTAGGAACCGTCCAAGATTTATATTAAAAGGAACACGCTTGTATAACATTGAACATTTCCCCGTAAAAATTAATTTTCCAAACGACTTTCGTAAATTTAATATATATTCTCATGTATTACGTTTTTAATTTCCCAACTTCCGGTCACTCTTTGTCATTTCATGGGAATAATTTTTGTTGAAAAATAAAAAATAATAATAATTCTAATTAATAATTAAAATAAATTTAAAAATAATAATTTTTTTAAATCACCAATCACATTATCACTTAGCGCATATATACATACATATGTATATATGTATGTATGACAACGCTCTACAAATGATTTATTAAAATGTCATTGGAATGACCTCCTGGAAACCGCACGCCGCTAAAAAAAACTACATACACTAAAAACTAAAACTCTTATAATAAATAAATCACAAAAATTAATTTAGAAATTAAATTATCTTAGTTTGAGTGTTTGTTGACTGTGTACCAACGAACAGAAAAAAAACAAAAAAAAAAAAACGAATACTCTAAATGATTTAAATTTATGATTGTATAAATTAGTGACCCTCATATTTCAAACAAAACTAAAAAAAAAAAAACTAAAAACAGCTAAAAACTAAAATCAATAGAAATCATATTGTATTCATCTCTTGCATTACCATCTTAACAATAAAAACTAATTTTTTTATATTTTTTTTTTAGTTACAATTGAGCTCTTTTCATTAAATCTCCGCAATGAACAACCAAAATTCTGCTACATTCGAATATAGTTTACTGTCTATTTACTCTCCGAAACTATTTTTTAATATTAATAAAAAAAAAAGAATAATTATTATTGTTTTTTTATTTTAAAAAAAGCAGAGAAGATACAACTTTTTTAAAATGTATCAGGCAATAGTTACCGAGCTGGAATTACTAAATTCGTGGTATTCCACCCTGGTATTCAGAAATATTGGTAGTTAGTAGCAAGTACAATGCTTTATTCTTAAGCCATGACCCTCATATTAACAATATTATCAAATCGTATCCTAGACTGAGACAACCGCAAGAAAGGTCTAAGTAATTAAGATGTGGCTTTATCCAAGCAACTGAGCTTGACAAAAGCAAAATGTCTATCCAATTAGTTCGTAGTTAGTTCACTTTAAAAAAATTGAGTTTACTTCTCAGTTTCTCAAGTGACAAAGTTATGGTGCTACAGACAGATAATACAATTTATTATCAGAAATTTTGACCCAGGGCATGACAAACCATCAGGCAAAAGAACAGTGCCTAATTTCCACAATGCGAATTAGTAATAGTGTACATGGGTAAGAAATTTCGATTATAGAAGCTCGCCAACCAATGACGAAGGTCAACGAGGAGATCATATTTTGTCAAGAAGTCAGCACCAATAATCGTTCTATCAACTGACGCTACAATAAAAACATTCAGTAATTTAGTCCCGGTATGTCTAAATTTACTGACCCGTTAGGGGTGGACAGGAGTATTTTAGACGCGTTATTTAATAATTATTTTACGGGGAGGGCAGAAATATCAGCACCAGCATCTACGAGAAATTGGTTTATTTGTCGCGTCTGTTATTCAACTACAGCTTCTGATAGTTCCGGGTCCTTCCCCTCGTGGGATAAGTATCTAGTGTCGTCTATTTACTTATAAAAGAGTTCTTTTAAAGAGTTCATAAACTAAAAGTAGACTAATCTTATTTACCGAAACAGAGGCGTTTTTGTAATCCTGAGCTGTATGCTTCTACGAGGTCGAGAGGAGGCAACGAATTGGTGGTCACATCTAAAGGGTGCAATGAAAATCCGCTGTACGGCGAAACACAGAGAGGAACTCAGTGTAGTTAGGTTGGTGGGAAAAATGACGGTCGATGCAAGAAGCGAGTTCGAAGTGATGACAGCGACGCTGTGAAGGTTGGATCTCAGCAATTAATTAAAAGATGCTGTGAAGGCGTAAGAATTGTAAATCAGACAGATCTCTAAGACTAACAATGGGGAAAGGGCAACATTCAAGATTGCCTAAATGCCCAAAATAGACACAGGTCATTTGATGAGCCTCGAGATAGCTGGCATTAAAGGTCGGCTTCAAAATCGAACAGAAATAGTGGAAACACTTTAATCTAAAAAAGGTCATGTACGCGCAAACTGTGGAAAAGCCTGGCAGTGGCTAACGTTTCAATTTGAAAGGTCACAAAAATCAAGGATGGCATTCGAATCGAAATAGGAAGAAAGGAAGATGAGAATTTCTTACTAGCTGGGCTGGTAGCATCGCTACCAGAAAAGCCTCTGCCCAGAATAATCATTTATGATGTGTACAGGGCCGAAAAGATAGAGGCAATTAAAAAGAAGCTTTAATTAAACAAAGCTCTGAATCTATTAAGATCGAGGACTCGAAACGAAGTTTCATGACTGGGCCAAAAAAGGCTAAGTCAGTCCATTGGATTATAGAGGTATCGCCAATTGCCAGGAATATCCTCATCAAAAAAGGACATGTATATCTAGGCTGGTCCTCATGTAGTGTATCAGACCTCATTAGGTAGACAAATGGCAGACATTCGGACAGATTGCTAAGACGTTAAATGCGCTTCTTGCCGAAAGGCAAGCAGGGCTTTTGACCATTCGTCACGTAGTAAAGTTTGTACCTCATACAAAACGCCAAAGTCTGGCAATTATCAAAGTCTGTAGCGCTACTATACCACGTAAACGTGCTCGTGAATCAAAATTGTCTTGATGGTCTTCGAACTTAACCGAATCAAGAAAAGTGGTTCGTATGTTGCGCAAATTATATCAAAGAGATAAAAACCCCGAAACTCGGGAAAGCAAAAGGCTTATCTATATGTGGACACCGAAAGGCATATTTTAAAAGTATAAGGGACAAAAGCCAAATGAGCTTAAAAGAGTTCATCACGGAGCATGGTAATGCTGAGCCATGGGGCTTTATCTATAAGTTTAACACAGGTAAATTGAAAACGAATGAGGTACTAAGTACCCTGGTGAGCGGTGGTGGACAAACTACTTAATATAATAAATACTCGAATGTTAAACGCTGCATGGACATTTTTTCTATAAATGATCCTTTGGCCTTAAATACGATCTGATACTATAAAATGAATTTCAATTTACAGTGGATTATTGTATTCCTCAAGATAATCAACAAGTATATATACATAATCGAGTGACTAACAAGTGTTTTGTTCCAATTAAACCACCCTTCACGTATTTATTTTTATTTATAATTAAAGTCAACCTTTCTCACATATTCCTACCCTTAAAACCACATTAAACCCTTTTTCCTGTTTTTAAGTAAACAAAACAAAAATCTTCATAAAATGTACTCTCTTAAAACAAATAATTGGGTGAGTATTTAGCTTGATACAACAATTAATCCCTATCTCTCTCTTTCTTTCTCACTCTCTCTCCGGTTCCTTCACTCCTCAAAACAAAAAAAAAACTCAATTTACATAAAAAACAGATTATGCAATTAATTAATTGAATAATTATTCCCAGCCATCAACACGAGAAAAAAAAATTTGGATTACACCAGTTTTTCTCACACCCCCTCCTCCCCTCCCCCTCCCTCCCCTGCCGGATTTCATAATATACAAACGGAAGTGAAAATGCTGTGAACAATTTTAATTTTTTTTTTTACTGTTTTGTGGGGAGATTATAAAACAGATCCCCAAAAAGAGCTTTTTTAAGTCACAATTAACAGAAACATTAAGAACAAAAGAGCTTAATTAAGTTGTCGTTTATTTCGATTAAAAAGTTGGATTTAAAAGGGGGAAATAATTCTTTACCATTTTCTTGTCCATTATCGAATTGTTTGGTTTGATTTGATTGATTTATTAAAGGTTTCGCTTTTATTATCCACATTAAACAATTTGAAATTGATTCATTTGAGCTAATAGGTAGAGAGGGCAATGAACGCCAAAGTAAATTTGAATCCCTTTATAATTATGACCCCGTGGTCCAAATTATTTTGACATTTAATAAAAAATGCTGTCTCCGGAGCTAAGAAAATGTTTAAATTTAAAAGCATTTATTATCCCGTATCCCCAACGACGAGATTCCTACGTACACTAAACACACGAGAAATAGACTTGAATCCATGCTAGATATTTTTTCTGTGTTTTACTATTTGGGTGCCTCGAAAATTCAACTAAAATTTGGTATCGAAACCTTTTCTGGTTGTACTATAAATAAAGACAAAACTGGCTTATTTACCTTCATTTTCAAAACCCTCCATAACTATTACTTTATTAGTGTAATACAGGAAAACACTTATTTTTTTGGTAAACACTACCCGACTAGTACCGGTCCCCGATCAAATCTGGATTTATGCTCAATCCAGAAAAACTCCCTCAATTGCTCAAGTCAAACAGCAAACGTCCAAACGGCAAGGCAATTGCAGATGGTGAATCAGACCTTGCTAAAATGCAAAAACAACAGGACCAAACGCAACAACAATTAGCTGATCTTCAACGAACATTATCCAACATGAGTTTTGAATATCGTGGAATCTCAACAAACAGACGAAATTTTCAAAATAGACCCAGATCACGAACGAGATCAACTTCTCGCTTCGGACTCTATTATTACTACCGTCAAATCCTTCTGTTTCTACGGCAAACAGTGGAATTGCTTTATTTCTCGTTTTTTCATCACCGGCCAGGAAAATTTTGAATTCTTACCGCAGCAAATGGTACCCCATTTTCCACTGACGGTACAAAACTATTAAAAGTCAATCTTGGTCTCAGTCGTTCGGTCACTTATCCTTTTATAGTCGCGGCAGTAAACAGACCTAATATAGGTTCTGACTTTCTGTCTAAATATTGCCTTTTAGTCAATTTGAAACACACAAGACTTTCCGATTCGCTTACAACCCTTATCGTGAACACAACCACCGATCAGGTTGATACGAGAACCTTAAAACATTTCAGCGTTAATAATTCTTACGGCAGTCTTTTAAAGAAATACCCTTCGCTCACTGAAGCTCCAAATTATATTTTACCAGTGAAGCATAATGTAGCTCAGTACATCGTCACACAACGTAGGTTACCTAGTGCCAAACTGCGACAACTTGACGCCACTAAGCTGAAAGCTCTAAAACCAGGATTTCAGCTACCTTGTGGAGACGATTGACAGCTAAACACTATCACAATCCCGGTTTCTCGTTGAAACTCGTCGATATCACTAAGTGAAGTCACTCAACATTATTACTGACGCTTCCAGTATAGCAGTTGAAGCTGTTTAACAACAATGCAATAATGGATATTGGTAGCCACTTGCGTTCTTTTGAAAGAAAATTTCTCCAGAAGAAGTCAAATACTCTAGCAATACATATAGCAATAAAATATTTTCGCCATTTCATCGAAGGCGAAAATTTCTCCATATTTACCAACCACAAACTTCTCACTACAGCAATTGCGTCAAAATCAATTACGACATCTTGGTTATATTGCAAAATTTACGATCAACAATCATATCGTAAATTCAATCATATCAAAGGTAAAAATTGTGATGAGTGACTGTTTGTCACCTGGTGAGACGTGGTCACCAGAAATCAGCGTTTTCTCTTTCGACATGAAAGAACTACCCCAACAGCAACAAAGTTTGACGAATCTCAGAAATTGATCAGCAAATTCGGCATGAGACATCGACAGAGAAAAAATCGACCCGGCAAGAATGAATACTGATACAAGTAACTGGGCGAAATCTAGTATCCAATGTCAAACTTCCAAACTTCTCCGCCACACAAAATCAGGACTTGATAAATTTGAGCTACCGAGTGGCAGGTTTGAACACATACACATGAACCTAGTTTGTCCACTACCCCAATCGATTGGCTATCAATGCATTCTTATGCTGGTCGGTCGATTTACCCGTTGGCCAGAAGCTTATCCAATTAGAGAAATGACTGCCAAAACCGTAAGTAAAATCTTCTACAATGAGTATATCTGTAGATTTGGAGTCCCACTCTATATAATGACAGACCAAGGAACGCAATTCGAATCAATAATGTTCATCGAGTTCACGAAGCTCCTGTAGTCGAGCGATTCCATAGCCAAGTTAAAGCCGCTTTAACAGCTCGATGTAACATCCTATTGCAGTTCCGATCTTCCAACCGTATTATTGGTTATTCGAACCTCAATCAACAAAGATCTTAACTGTTTTCCAGTCAAGCTAAAACATCGTTTTTCGACCGCGTTTCATTGTGAAAAGACTGAGCGTCTACAAAGTGTTTAGCTTTATTACGAAAATCAGCGTTCTATAAGAAATGTGTTTCGTGCGCTTAGGCCAAGTTATGATTAACATAACCGGCCTGTCGAGACCACTATTTGGAAAACCATCGAAAAGTTTGAGTCCTAACTTACAGTATAGGATTATATGCGGCCAAATAGACGGTTTGGTGTGGTTTATAGGCCTGTGAAATCATCGGTCCATATTTCTTCAAAACTGAAGACGGCTAGGACGTAACTGTAAATGGTCAAAACACAAAGGTTCCCGTTGAATTTTTCAGCAATCATCAAAACTCGAACCCAAACACAGATACTTCGGATTTCATAAAGCAGCTTCGTACCATCTTGACAGCTTTAATTCCTACAGAACCGAAACATCCGACCAAACAGGATACGTATACACCCAAAAATCTAGAGAATTACTCACACATATTTGTTCGCGTGGACAGAGTTACATTGAGGTGAAAGTAATACCTAATTAAATATATTTTTCACCACATATTTTGCAAAAGCCCCACATGAACAGTTGCCTATATAGCGCCGCACATACTAGGCTTAACCTTATTTTGAGTGTTTAATCTCATAAAATTAGTTAGAGCCAGGAATGGGGATTAATGCGTCATCTATAAATTTCGACGTCGACGCGTCGACAGCCCGTAAAAACCGTAGGCAATGTAAATATCGTATACAACGTAGACAATTCGTAGCGAACGTCGATAATGTAGACGATTGATAGAGTGGACTAGTTCTAAATTACTATGCACATGAGGCAATAAATTTGAACTAGAATGAGTGAGGTAATTGGACACAATTTCCAGATTTTATCACTTGGAATGGTGTAAGTATTACCTGTAAGATTATGCAGGTTTAAAGGATTTACTGGACACGAACTTCGATACATTTAGATTTTAATATTATCCGAGAAAAAACTATTGGTCAAGACCGTGTGCTTGGTTTATCTCTGTATATTACAGAAATGAAAATCAAATGGTATGTTGCCAATGGGCTCATGTCAATTAACATAATCGGCCTGTCGAGACCACTATTTGGAAAACCATCGAAAAGTTTGAATCCTAACTTACAGTATAAGATTATATGCGGCCAAATAGACGGTTTGGTGTGGCTTATTCGCCTGTGAAATCATCGGTCCATATTTCTTCAAAAATAAAGACGACCAGGACGTAACGGTGAATTGCGCCTGATATCGCGCTATGATAACGGACTATTTGCTGCCTGAAGTTGAAGCCTGACATCAGCGACATTTGGTTCCAAGAAGACGGCACGACTTGAAATATGTGTGCGAAAAAAATGCACTTATTGAGAAATCATGTTGGCGAACAATTAATTTCACGGTTTGGATCGATAAATTGGCTATTTATAATACCACACCCTCTAGACTTTTTTCTTTGAGGCAACTAAAGTCCAAAGAAAAGTCTATGTATAGATAAACCAGCTATATTTGAAACATTGGAAGCCAACATTACGCGTGTCATTAATAAATGGACTTGATTTTTTTAAATCTCAAAACGGTTCAGCACTCTTTTCATTATCCCCCAAAATTTTTGGATAGGTCGAAAATCTGTGGTTTCAGCTCCTTTGCGATAACATTGATTTGATTAATCTCGAACAAATTAATTGCTTCTTTGGAGTCGGTGAACAAGCCAAATGGCCAAAACGTTACTGCTGAATCGTGTTGAAGAATTAGTGGTAAAATATTAATGTGAAAAATGTGACAAAAACCTGGCTCCACAAATGCAAATTTCTGGCCAAACCATACATTTTGTTTGCTAAACTATCTAATTTGAAGTGCTTATCAGGAGGATTGTCTTGGTTTTTGTTAAGATCCAATTTTTGACCTAATTAATTGTTTCAAAACCAATTTCACGTACGTTTCGTCATCCATCAAAACACAACCGCTAAATTTTTGAAAATTTGGTCATCACTCTGGCACATTTTTTAGCGAATAAGTGTTGGTTATCTGAACGATTTGGCTTTTTAATAAATCGTTTTCCTGAACTCGCTTTACCATGGAGCGGGGTGTGTTGAATTTGATGGAACGGTAATAGCCTAAATTCCCCGGATTATTTTTAATGAAAATTATAACATTCCTGTCCTATCAGTTGAACCATATTTCTATTCTACCGTTCCACCGTTATAAAGAGGGCCCCATTCTATATAACGCTATATTATATCGTTGGGTCAATTTAATGATTTTGTAATGGATAAACATTTTGCTGAAGTAGATTCATGGTATTTAAGAACAATTAGTTTTCAATTCCACTATTTTAGAAAAGATATTAAAATGCATTGTTTGACGTTCTATAAAATTATCACCAGTAATTGTTCCTGAAAAAATTTGGTCACCCTAGTTTAGAACTAATTGACAAAACCACTCTAGGAATTGTCTACATTATCGACGTTGTTTACATTATCCTGTCTTACATGACGTAATCAACCTTGCCCGCATCCTTCATTAACTAACCGCTTGCAAAGTTGTGGAGTCGTACATATTTGGTCTTATACTATCTTATATAATATTACAGCATTCAAAAAACGAAAGACCACTTTTTAATCCGGACCAGAAATATAATAAATACTCGGCCAGACGTAATTATACTTCGATTGAGTTTACTACAATATATATATATATATATATATATATATATATATATATATATATATATATATATATGCTCAGCCAAATCAATACCTAACCTCGCATGCATAACAATTTTTCTCATCACCCCATTTTATTTCATTTAACATTATTTTCAATTTCAACAAAACAAAAAAAAATAAAATTTGAAAATAAATTAAAAAATTCTCATCATCTCACAAAAGAATCAAAATTATATAAAAAAAAAGAAAAAAAGTAGAGAATCCTCCTTTAGGCCCAGACACGTATAGGTACCTCGCGCGTCTATAATTATATTATTAAATCCTAACATAATTACTGAAAATGAGAATGTTTTTTTTGTTGTTTTGCTTTATTTTAACATTTTGATGATGATTAACATCAACATGATGATCATCATCATCTATATATCTCCTCATGATGATGATGATGATGATCATATAATATATGAATTTGGTTGATCATCATCACCATTAATATTATTATTGTTATTATTATACAACCACATTGATGATCATTGTTGTGATCAAAATTATGATTAAATTTTTATTTATTTTTTTTTTTTTTTCCGTTGTTAATCAACAACGATCAACTCGATTAACTAAGAAGGAAAATGTTTTACACACATCCAAGCAAATACAAAACCTTGCTAAATATATATACACATTCACACACACACACACACACACACCACACACACACACACACACACACACACACACACACACACACACACACACACACACACACACACACACACACACACACACACACACACACACACACACACACACACACACACACACACACACACACACACACACACACACACACACACACACACCCGGGCAGAGACACCTTCTCTGAAGGGGAGCACACCCCAACCGGGCGCCTCCCAGGTGGCGGATAGGGGAAGCTCGCCAGAAATGGAGGGTACCGGGGAAATAAAATACTCGGGGCGGACCAAAGCCAAGGGAAGGTACCCTTGTAAAACTAAACCACACTTATACAAAGATGCAGAGCGATATGGAAAAACAAGTATTACCCCAGGTGAGTTCCGATCTCACTATCCGTTACGATCGAGTGGAAGCCTCGGTGGCGGATGCATGCTCCAAGGATTCTGGGGGGGAGCAAAATATCGCGGAAACGGAAATAGAACAGGCGACCAAGACGGGAGGGCCCGTGTATGTAGCACCGAATCCAATAGCGTTGGACATGGGGTTGGCACCTTCAATTCACCCATACAGGAGTCCCAGTGAAGGAGATATCCCCAGCATGGGACTTCGCCTTGAGACACCGCAGTACATGAGGATGGGCTGCCTAATTAAGAAGCTCATGGAATTCGTTGGTCCACGACACAACGTTCACAAGGACATTAAAAAAATGGTGGCTAGCTTACAAACTGTGTATGATAGACTCGGAGTGGAGCTACACACCGCTTCTAACGAAACGCAAACCAGCCCGACCGTACAGAGATGTTGGGCACAGGCTGGTGGCACACCAGACAAGGCGCAAGGGATGCAGGACGGTTCCAACATGAAGAAGAGAAAGGCCTCGTCCCCGCTTAACAACCAACTGCGGGCGGCCAAACAAGCACAGAGGCGCACGAATACAGTGCCAACAACACCCCCAAGAATCGTGAATTCGAATTCGAGAGGGGAAACCAGCGAGAGCGACACCAGGCGGGTGGAGATACCTCCTCAAGCGACTCCCGATCCGGGGCGTGAGCGGCAGAAGAATCAGGCAGGAACTCGTTAGTGGTCCACAAGGCGCAGGACGAGATAACCTACGCCGCCATAATACAGAAAGTGAAGACAGACCCTGCCCTGAAAGACATCGGGCAGAAAGTGGAAAGAATGAGGAGGACGGCAGGAGGCAACCTGCTGATCATGTTTGCGAGAACAGAAGAGAAGGAGATGGAGACCTACCGGGCAACCATTAGGGAAGCCCTCAAGGACGAAGCTACAGTGGAGATGAAGATCCCGGAGTCGGAGATAGAAGTCAGAGACTTGGACGAATGGGCGAACAAGGAAGAAGTGGTCAAAATTCTGAAAGACCACATCCCGGACCTGAAGCACCTCGCCACAGATGCGGTGAAATCCCTAAGGAAAAGCTGGGCCTCGACGCAGATCGCAGTGGTCTGCCTGCCGGCGGTTCACGCGAGGAAAGCGGCGGAGCTTGGCAAGATCAAAGTAGGCTGGGGCACAGTCCGCATCCGAGAGAAAGTGTCACCAAGCAGATGCTTCAAGTGCTGGCATTTTGGCCACAAAGCTCTTGAATGCAGAAAGAGAGTAGACCGCAGCAAGACCTGCTTTAAATGTGGCCAAGAAGGCCACAAGGCTACAACGTGCAAGGAGCCTCTAAACTGCATCCTCTGCAGGGAGAAGGATCCACAGAGCGACTGTACGCATACAGCCGGGGGATGGAAATGCCCCATCTTCCAAAATGCCAGAAGAGCGGTCCTGAATATCCAAAATGAGAGTACTCCAACTTAATCTCAACCACTGCAGAGCAGCCCAGGACTTGCTCACTCAGCGAGTAAGAGAACTGGGCGTCGACGTAGCTATGCTGTGCGAGCAGTACGGCGACCTGGAAACCCAACCATGGGTCTCAGACAGCACCAAAAAGGCAGCAATTTGGGCATGTGGTAGACTGCCCTTCGAACAGCTACCAACTACCCCAACTACATGGTTCATTAGGGCCAAGATAGGAGGGGTGCACCTATATAGCTGCTATGCTCCACCGAGTGCTTCAATTGCAGAGTTCGAGAACTTCCTGGACACCCTAGCAGAGGACGTGAGAAGACATGATCCTGTCGCAATCACTGGAGATTTCAATGCCTGGTCCATTGAATGGGGCAGCCGAGAGACAAACAGAAGAGGGGAAGCTCTACAGGAGGCTTTCTCAACACTAAACCTCATTCTCATGAACGAGGGAACCACGAGTACCTACCGTAAAGGCGCCGCGAACTCCATTATCGACTTGACGTTCATTAGCAGCTCCCTCGCAAAAGGGGGTTGTGAATGGAAGGTTGATGAGGAGTTCACGAATAGTGACCATCAAGCTATAATCTGGGAACTTAACGCCAATCCCAGAAGCGGGTGGCGTCAAAGAACCGCAAGGGGGCAGCCAGGGGGCTGGAATACCAAATGCTTCGATGCAGAGACCTTCAGACTGATGATGAGGGGATCACCAGTGCCTCAAACAACAACTGCTGAGGGCATCACAGAAGAGGTGGCAGCGTCCCTGGAGGCAGCCAGCGACGCGTCGATGCCAAGGTGTCGCCCCAACAACGGACGAGCACCAGTCCACTGGTGGAACTCGACCATCGCACAACATCGGCGAGAGTGCCTTAAGGCAAGAAGGCAATACCAGCGCGCTCGGAAGAGAGACAGGGCCTCGACAGAGGAACTGAGACGAAATTACGAAGAAAAAAGGCGTCTTCTCAGAAACGCCATCAGCTCGAGTAAACGAGAATGTTGGAAGGAACTCTGCGCGGAGGTGGACCGGGACCCGTGGGGCAGGCCGTATAAAACGGTCATGCATAGGATTAAAAGCCTACCCGCAACAACACCAACTTGTCCCGACATGCTGCTCAAAATAGTTGAACACCTATTTCCGGAGAAACCAGAACTCCCCGACTACCACCAGGAGGAAGTAGTGGACATTCCTGGAGTCACCATAGAAGAGCTGACGAAGACCTGCGCTAGATTGCAGAAGGGCAAGGCGCCAGGACCAAGCGGCATACCCAACATCGCACTCAAAAGTGCAATTGCTGCCAGACCAGACACGTTCATAAGCATGTACGACGCCTGCCTACGACAAGGCGTGTTCCCAACCCGATGGAAGCAGCAAAGACTGGTTCTTCTCCCAAAAGGGAAGAAACCACCGGACGACCCATCATCTTTTCGTCCACTCTGCATGCTGGACTCGGAGGGGAAGAACTTGGAGCGGATAGTGGCCGACAGATTGGAGCAATACATCGATCCTCAACTTTCCGAATTCCAATTCGGATTCAGGAAGGGGAGATCGACCATCGACGCACTGGAACTCGTCACGAACATCGCAAAGGAAGCGATCTCAGGAAAGAGATGGAAAGGCGGTTCCAAAAAGTGTTGCCTCATCGTCACCCACGGACATCAAGAACGCGTTCAACACGGCCCGCTGGGATCGAGTTTTGGAGGCTCTTGAGAAGATGAGGGTGCCCTACTACCTACGAAGGATGGTCAGATCGTACTTCAGAGATCGACTACTACACTACGAGACGGAGCAGGGACCAGCGGTACATAGGGTCACGGGAGGAGTACCTCAGGGCTCCGTCCTGGGGCCACTCTTGTGGAACGTTATGTACGACGGTCTACTCCATCTAGAATTACCGGCGAACACAACACTCGTGGCCTTCGCGGACGACGTGGCAGTTGTCCTTGTGGCGAAACATCTGGAGGAGCTGGAAGCCGCATTCTCCACCACCATCAGGAGGATAAGACAGTGGATGCGATCGGCAGACCTGTCTTTGGCGGAACACAAGACCGAAGCACTCCTTGTGAGTAGTCGGAAGAAAATGGAGACCATCACCATCAGGGTAGGCGACCACGACATCCAGTCGCAACCCCACATCCGGTATCTAGGAGTGGTCTTGGATGCGAGGCTCAACTACAAGGAGCATATATCCAGCGTGAGCAGGAAGGCATCAGCAGTCCAGGGCGCGCTCTCACGGATAATGCCAAACATCGGAGGCCCCAGGCAAATCCGGAGACGACTACTGGCAACTGTAGTCACCTCCGTTCTGCTATACGGAGCACCGGTGTGGGCGGAATCGCTAGAGTTAACAACTTACCGCAAGACAATGTCATCAGTCCAGCGGCTCTCAGCGATCAGAGTGGCGTCAGCATACCGAACGGTATCGCACGATGCGGTCAATGTCGTGGCATCATGCCCGCCCATCGACATCCTGGCAGGAGAACGGCAACGCCAACATCGCAGGAAGAAGGAAGAGCAGCGAAGGGTCCTCTGTGAAGAGGAGAGACCCGAGAGTCTTCGTCTCTGGCAAGAGAGATGGGACAGCTCAACGAAAGGTCGGTGGACACATCGGCTGATCCCAGATGTCACCAAATGGGTCACTCGCCTGCACGGGGAGGTCGGGTACTACATCACCCAACTCTTGACTGGGCATGGGTGCTTTCGGGCATACTTGCACCGATTCAAGAGAAGTGACTCCCCAAACTGTCATCATTGCAGCGATGTGACTGAAGATGCAGAGCACGTGTTCTTCCAGTGTCCGCTCTACGAGGGGACACGGGCGGAACTTGAGAGAAATTTGGACCATTCCATCAATCAAGAAACCATAGTGGAGTGCATGCTGAAGAGCCGCATGGAACAAAGTTGCAGAGTACGCGGAATCCATTATCAAGGATCTTCGCACCACGTACGAGGATGAGGTGTAATAACACCAGCAACATCGGACAGCAGTGACATCAAATAAGAACGCCCCGGCGAAGTAGTATTTATAAAGAGTGCCGCCGGGGAACCACCGTTCCAGGAGCAGGGTTAGAGGTGCAGGTTAGGGTTTAGTGCGGTAAAAATCCCACATAACTCGTATGACAGGTAGAAGGTTTGCCCAGACGATTACCTTTTGAAGGTTCCCCCCTGTACCTCGTTAATCTAAATAAAAAAAAAAAAAAAAAAAAAAAAAAACACACACACACACACACACACACACACACACACACACACACACACACACATACACACACACACACACACACACACACACACACACACACACACACACACACACACACACACACACACACACACACACACACACACACACACACACACACACACACACACACACACACACACACACACACACACACACACTCCCGGCAGGATCTCCCATCGGGCGCGTCCCCAGGTTGCGGATAGGGGAAGGCCCTAACCGGCATGCCGGCGGGTAGGTGGGAAATAAAATACCATCCGTGGACAGAAACTGATAGGGGAAGGCTACCCCGAATAAGAAACCAAAAATGAGTGAGAGAAATGAAAACTCGTTTACGGCGCAAAGGGTGATTACCTTAGTGCCGGCGGCTTCCGGGAGTGAGCAAGCGGGCTCCCAGCCGTCGTTATCCATCGACCGCAGTGCTTCAGTAGTGGGAAACTTGGCTACTGAAGTTCATAGAACTACAAGTGTTGGAAGTCTTTCTGAAGAAGAAACGGGAGCTGTAAGCCAGTTTATACTTTCGAAACGAGAAGTACCTGTGTATGTGACAGGTGCCGGGAACATAGATCCATTTAGGAAAAGCCATATGTTCCAGAGATCGCCTCCAAACATCCAAAAGAAGATGTCCCTGTCGTTCTCTGAGCTTACAGGGCCGGAGGAAAACACTTTACCGAGGCCATTCCTAAAAAGCAGTAGGCCTCCCCGATCGCCTGCGACGTTCCGTCCAAGGACTGTAGACGATGAAACGTCTGATTCACTGTCGGATGTTTATGAGCCGGATCCTCTTACTCGGATGGGTGCGAAAATTGATCGCCTCTGCGAGTACATCAGAGGAAGGAATAACGTGCACCATGAAATTAAGAAGCTGGTCACGTCAATCAAAAATCTGTATGTCGAACATGCACAGGGTGGAGGGAAAGACGAGCGTCGGACAACGCAGACAATTGCGAAATTGGCTAAGCAAATAACTGTGTGCTGTGAGACCCAAACTTCCCCAACCATATCTAACCAGAGAAATAATGAGGAAACTGTTCTGTTGGATAGTGAAATAACGACCGCAACCAATAGCAAAAGGAGGAGGTCGAAACAAGACTCACCCAATGACCATGCACAAAAGAAAGGGAAACAGAAGAGAGCTGGCGAAACCCCAGCACTGGGAACTAAGAGCCTAAATCCAAACCCAGGCATAGATGAACCCAACAAGCCTGATAATGTAAGGGACCCTGGCTGGCAGGTGGTGGAGAAAAAAAAGAGGAAACCACGTGAAAGAATTCCGCGGCATCGTCCTGATGCTATTAAAATTACCCAAACTGGAGCAATGTCGTATGCGGATATGCTAAAAAAATTGAAAGGGGACCCAAATCTTAATGACCTCTCTGGTAAGGTAGCTCGGATTCGTAGAACCGAAAAAGGCGATCTTCTTACAGAGTTAGAGAAAGATGTACATCCCAAGGAACTTGGATTTCAAAGTGCAATAGAACACGCTCTTGGTAGTGATGCACAAATCCAAACACTTACGCAGATTGACGAGGTTGTAGTCGAAATTAAAGATATTGATGAGACCACAACAAAGGAAGAGATACATGAGGCGATCACATCCAAGTTTGAGGGTGCGAAAGACCTCCCGATAGAATGTATCAAGTCGCTGAGAGCTGCTTATAGAGGCACCCAAACAGCAGTGGTGACTGTACCAACCTCGACAGCCAAAGTGATGAAAAATGAAGGGAAAGTGCGAATTGGATGGGTGATCTGTCGTATACGTGAAAAAACGTTACCTTTAAGGTGCTTCAAATGCTGGCAGTATGGACATATGGCCAAGTCATGTAAAAGTGATGTTGATCGTTCTGGCCTCTGCTACAAATGCGGAAGAAATGGCCACAAAGTAAAAGAATGCAAGGAAGAAGCGAGTTGTATGCTTTGCCAGCGAAGGACGAACCATAATCATATAGCAGGGAGTGGCCGGTGCACGGCCTACATGTTGGCACTTAGAAGAGCACGACGACAATGAAGTTTGTCCAGCTCAACCTAAATCACTGTGAAGTTGCACAGGAAGTACTAGCCCAAACAGTGCATGAAACAAGAGTAGATGTCGCCATTTTGTGCGAACAGCACAAAAATATGGAGCGATGCAATTGGGCAACTGATCAAACTGGTAAAGCTGCCATATCGACCTGTAGCAGACGGACTATGCAGGAGAACAGCAGTAATTCCACCGCAGGATTCGTACGAGCAGATGTTGACGGCTTACAAATCTATAGCTGCTATGCACCACCTAGCGCTACAATTGAGGAGTTTGAATACTTCCTGGACCAACTGGTCGCCGATGCGCGAACGCGTAGCCCTGTTATCATTGCTGGTGATTTCAATGCCTGGGCAACTGAATGGGGCAGTAAAGAAACGAATAGAAGAGGAACAGCACTGCTCGAGGCATTTTCTTCCATAGACGTTGTGTTGTTCAACACTGGTGATACACCGACGTTTCGCAAAGGTGGCTCCTCCTCCGTAATTGACCTTACATTCGGTAGCAGCTGCTTGTTGAGAGTGTTGACCAAATGGGAAGTCAGTGAGCACTACACGCATAGTGACCACCAAGCCATACTCTTCGAAATAAAACTGGCTAGGGAAGGTAATCAGAAAAAACATATAAGGAAATCTGCAGGCTGGAAAGCAAATACGTTTGAAGAGGACTTATTTATGCTATCATTGGAGAAACCGGGCCTCTCGGGATGTGCCAATGCAAAAGCGGGACAGATTATGAACATGATCACCAACGCCTGCAGTGCATCTATGGTAGAAAGGCGGCTAGACAGTCGTCGTCCACCAGCATACTGGTGGACTGAGCAGATTGCACAATTGCGACGGAAATGCCTTAATGCAAGGAGGAAACACCAACGTGCTTGGGGTACAGAGACCTATCCTAGCCTGCACCAAAATTACCTGGATGCCCGTAATAAATTTAAGCAGGCCATTAAAGTAAGGAAACGCCAATGCTGGAAAGAGCTATGCGAAGAAGTGGATCGTGATCCATGGGGGAGACCCTACAAAATCGTTATGAAAAAGCTTAAAAAGGCAAATGAATCGCCGCCCACCTGCCCAGCGATACTACGTAGAATTGTGACTGCTCTATTTCCGCAGCAAGATGATGTGATCCCTGACGTGATCCGAGTACCTGGCATGGAAGAAATACCGCCGATATCAACAGAAGAGCTCACGAAGGCGTGTCAACGTTTTGGGAATTCAAAGGCTCCTGGGCCTGACAATATCCCTAATATTGCACTAAAGGTTGCAATACAAACCAGACCGGATGAATTTAAGGAACTATACAATTCCTGTCTCAGAGAGGGAGTATTCCCTAAACGATGGAAGAGACAGCGTCTGGTCCTGTTGAAAAAAAACAGGAACCAGCCGGGTGAACCATCCTCCTACAGACCATTATGCATGCTGGATACGTCTGGCAAAGTGCTGGAGAGAATCATATACAGCCGACTAGAGAAAGCTGTGGAGAACGCTGGAGATCTTGCTGAGAGGCAGTACGGGTTTCGGAAGGCTCGATCGACGATAGACGCCATCCAACACGTCGTCCAAATAGCCAAGAACGCCACAGATGGGAAAAGATGGAAAGGAGGCTCAAAAAAGTACTGTGCCGTTGTCACCTTGGATGTTAAGAACGCATTCAACTCGGCCAAATGGAGCTGTATTCTAAATGCACTGCAGACGTTACAAGTACCAGTGTACCTAAGAAGTATCATCGCTGACTATTTTAATGATAGAATGCTGACGTATGACACGGATGACGGTGTGAAGACATACAATGTTTCGGGTGGTGTACCCCAAGGATCTGTATTGGGGCCGCTACTGTGGAATATCATGTACGATGGTATCCTAAGGCTCCGTGTACCTGATGATGTGGAAATCGTAGGTTTTGCTGATGATGTTGCAGTCGTAGTGGTTGCAAAAACTATAGATGAAATAACAGAAATAAGTAGGTTGACAATCATAATCATAAAAAGGTGGTTGATGACATGTGGGCTTGAACTTGCTGATCATAAAACCGAAGCAGTTCTAGTTACCAGTAGGAAGGTGAAAGAAACCGTAACAATTGATGTAGGTGGAATCTTAACCCACTCACAGCATTCATTACGATATCTGGGTGTGGAAATAGATGCGCGTTTAAACTTTAAGGAGCACATAAAGATAGTGAGCAGGAAAGCTGCCAGTGTGTCTGCAGCTCTCTCCCGTATCATGCCGAACACTGGAGGGTCTAGACAATGTCGTAGAATGCTGCTGGCAAACGTCGTAACCTCCATCATTCTCTATGGATCGCCTGTATGGGGTGATGCGATGGACTTCGAAACATATAGACGTAAATTGGTATCGGTGTATCGCCTAAGTGCACTCAGAGTGACTTGTGCCTTCCGCACAGTATCTACTGACGCGGCACTCGTTATTGCGGGAATGATCCCAATTGAACTCCTTGCGAGGGAGAGGAAGAAATGGTACCCCAATCGTGTACAACCAGGAAGCAGAGCACTAGAACGCGCCTCAACAATGATAGAATGGCAAAGACGATGGGATTGTTCGGAAAAGGGTCGCTGGACTTACCGTCTCATACCATCCATTGAAAAATGGCTAAATAGGCAACACGGCGAAGTTAACCACTACCTGACGCAACTGATAAGTGGACATGGCTGTTTTGGTGCATACCTATGCAGGTTCAAGCACGCTGATACTCCAGATTGTCCTGCTTGCAGAGGTATACAAGAAGATGTGGAGCACATTTTTTTCCAATGCCCACGATTTGAGGATATTCGAAGGGAACTGTCAGCTGTCCTAGGGCAGCGTCCAACACCAGAAAACATAGTGCAACTAATGCTTGACTCTGAGGAAGGATGGAATGCTGTAAGCCATATGGCGACAGTCGTACTGAATGAGCTGAGGCGCCTAGAGCGTGCTAGAGCAGAACAACATGCCGTGATTTGATAGCGGTGACAAACTCAATCCAAGATTGAGGCGCTACAGGGAGAACAATGAGCCAAATGGCTGGTCACCTCCATGTGAAGTAATGTCTAACGATAGTTCCGCATGGAGGATGTGAAAGCGGCGGGTGTGTGGTTTTTAGGTGGTAGGAATCCGCCACTGTTGCTGAGGTGTTTGTCCCACCGACGCATCGTCTTCCGAAGATTTTCCACACGTTACCCAACCCCACAAAAAAAAAAAAAAAAAAAAAAAAAAAAAAAACACACACACACACACACACACACACACACACACACACACACACACACACACACACACACACACACACATGTGTGGCCGACAGATTGGAGCAATACATCGATCCTCAACTTTCCGAATTCCAATTCGGATTCAGGAAGGGGAGATCGACCATCGACGCACTGGAACTCGTCACGAACATCGCAAAGGAAGCGATCTCAGGAAAGAGATGGAAAGGCGGTTCCAAAAAGTGTTGCCTCATCGTCACCCTGGACATCAAGAACGCGTTCAACACGGCCCGCTGGGATCGAGTTTTGGAGGCTCTTGAGAAGATGGGGGTGCCCTACTACCTACGAAGGATGGTCAGATCGTACTTCAGAGATCGACTAATACACTACGAGACGGAGCAGGGACCAGCGGTACATAGGGTCACGGGAGGAGTACCTCAGGGCTCCGTCCTGGGGCCACTCTTGTGGAACGTTATGTACGACGGTCTACTCCATCTAGAATTACCGGCGAACACAACACTCGTGGCCTTCGCGGACGACGTGGCAGTTGTCCTTGTGGCGAAACATCTGGAGGAGCTGGAAGCCGCATTCTCCACCACCATCAGGAGGATAAGACAGTGGATGCGATCGGCAGACCTGTCTTTGGCGGAACACAAGACCGAAGCACTCCTTGTGAGTAGTCGGAAGAAAATGGAGACCATCACCATCAGGGTAGGCGACCACGACATCCAGTCGCAACCCCACATCCGGTATCTAGGAGTGGTCTTGGATGCGAGGCTCAACTACAAGGAGCATATATCCAGCGTGAGCAGGAAGGCATCAGCAGTCCAGGGCGCGCTCTCACGGATAATGCCAAACATCGGAGGCCCCAGGCAAATCCGGAGACGACTACTGGCAACTGTAGTCACCTCCGTTCTGCTATACGGAGCACCGGTGTGGGCGGAATCGCTAGAGTTAACAACTTACCGCAAGACAATGTCATCAGTCCAGCGGCTCTCAGCGATCAGAGTGGCGTCAGCATACCGAACGGTATCGCACGATGCGGTCAATGTCGTGGCATCATGCCCGCCCATCGACATCCTGGCAGGAGAACGGCAACGCCAACATCGCAGGAAGAAGGAAGAGCAGCGAAGGGTCCTCTGTGAAGAGGAGAGACCCGAGAGTCTTCGTCTCTGGCAAGAGAGATGGGACAGCTCAACGAAAGGTCGGTGGACACATCGGCTGATCCCAGATGTCACCAAATGGGTCACTCGCCTGCACGGGGAGGTCGGGTACTACATCACCCAACTCTTGACTGGGCATGGGTGCTTTCGGCCATACTTGCACCGATTCAAGAGAAGTGACTCCCCAAACTGTCATCATTGCAGCGATGTGACTGAAGATGCAGAGCACGTGTTCTTCCAGTGTCCGCTCTACGAGGGGACACGGGCGGAACTTGAGAGAAATTTGGACCATTCCATCAATCCAGAAACCATAGTGGAGTGCATGCTGAAGAGCCAATCGGCATGGAACAAAGTTGCAGAGTACGCGGAATCTTATCAAGGATCTTCGCACCACGTACGAGGATGAGGTGTAATAACACCAGCAACATCGGACAGCAGTGACATCAAATAAGAACGCCCCGGCGAAGTAGTATTTATAAAGAGTGCCGCTGGGGAACCACCGTTCCAGGAGCAGGGTTAGAGGTGCAGGTTAGGGTTTAGTGCGGTAAAAATCCCACATAACTCGTATGACAGGTAGAAGGTTTGCCCAGACGATTACCTTTTGAAGGTTCCCCCCTGTACCTCGTTAATCTAAATAAAAAAAAAAAAAAAAAAACACACACACACACACACACACACACACACACACACACACACACACACACACACACACACACACACACACACACACACACACACACACACACACACACACACACACACACACACACACACACACACACACACACACACACACACACACACACACACACACATACACACACACACACACGCGCGAAGGGAACTGTCAGCTGTCCTAGGGCAGCGTCCAACACCAGAAAACATAGCGCAACTAATGCTTGACTCTGAGGAAGGATGGAATGCTGTAAGCCATATGGCGACAGTGGTACTGAATGAGCTGAGGCGCCTAGAGCGTGCAAGAGTAGAACAACATACCGTGATTTGATAGCGGTGACAAAGTCAATCCAAGATTGAGGCGCTACAGGGAGAACAATGAGCCAAATGGCTGGTCACCTCCATGTGAAGTAATGTCTAACGATAGTTCCGCATGGAGGATGTGAAAGCGGCGGGTGTGTGGTTTTTAGGTGGTAGGAATCCGCCACTGTTGCTGAGGTGTTTGTCCCACCGACGCATCGTCTTCCGAAGATTTTCCACACGTTACCCAACCCCAAAAAAAAAAAAAAAAAAAAAAAAACACACACACACACACACACACACACACACACACACACACACACACACACACACACACACACACACACACACACACACACACACACACACACACACACACACACACACACACACACACACACACACACACGCACACACACACACACACTCCCGTGGGAGTTGCAAGTCTCCTATTGGGCGCGTCCCCAGGTGGCGGATAGGGAGTTGCCCTCACTGGTTTACCGGCGGGTAAGTGGGAAATAATATACCACTCGTGGACCAAAACTTGCAGAAGCGTCTGTTCACCAGGAGGTGCGGCTTCGTACGTGGGAGTGGAATCCAGAAGCGTCTGTCCATAGTGGGCGGCTTTCTGGTCAGCGTCTGTTCTCCGGGAGGAGCGGCTGCGTAAAAGGTCCTGGCAGTAGGCTAAAAATGCTAGGGGCGGATCCCTGAATAAAAATCCAAGATGCCAGATCAGGAGAAAAAAAAATTGACTACGGTGCAGGGAGTAGGAAACCCAGTACCGGCGGTTTTTGGGAGTGGGCAAGCGGGCTCCCAGCCGTCGTCATCCAGTAACCGCAATGTTCCAGCAGTGGAGAACTTGGCTGTTGGTGCATTAAATACTACAAGTATGCGTACGACAGAGGCGGAAGCCTTTTTTAGGAGCAACCGAGTGACGAGGTCACCAGTAAAGGAAAGTCAGCCTAGTGTGGCAGCACTTCCGCCACTCGATCTCGAAAAGCAAAATATCGCGGAAACGGAAATGGCACAGGCGACCAAGACGGGGGGGCCCGTGTTTGTAGCACCGAATCCAATAGCGTTGGACATGGGGTTGGCACCTTCAATTCACCCATACAGGAGTCCCAGTGAAGGAGATATCCCCAGCATGGGACTTCGCCTTGAGACACCGTAGTACATGAGGATGGGCTGCCTAATTAAGAAGCTCATGGAATTCGTTGGTCCACGACACAACGTTCACAAGGACATTAAAAAAATGGTGGCTAGCTTACAAACTGTCTATGATAGACTCGGAGTGGAGCTACACACCGCTTCTAACGAAACGCAAACCAGCCCGACCGTACAGAGATGTTGGACACAGGCTGGTGGCACACCAGACAAGGCGCAATCGATTCAGGATGGTTCCAACATGAAGAAGAGAAACGCCTCGTCCCCGCTTAACAACCAACTGCGGGCGGCCAAACAAGCACAGAGGCGCACGAATACAGTGCCAACAACACCCCCAAGAATCGTGAATTCGAATTTGAGAGGGGAAACCAGCGGGAGCGACACCAGGTGGGTGGAGATACCTCCTCAAGCGACTCCCGATCCGGGGCGTGAGCGGCAGAAGAATCAGGCAAGAACATCCGCTGATGCGGCCTGTGAGGAAGAACACTGGCAGCAGGCCGGCCGCAGAAAGAAGAAGAAGAAAAAGAAGGCACCGGCAAAAGTTCGACGGAAACCACTTCCACCGAGCTCGTTAGTGGTCCACAAGGCGCAGGACGAGATGACCTACGCCGCCATAATACAGAAGGTGAAGACAGACCCTGCCCTGAAAGACATCGGGCAGAAAGTGGAAAGAATGAGGAGGACGGCAGGAGGCAACCTGCTGATCATGTTTGCGAGAACAGAAGAGAAGGAGATGGAGACCTACCGGGCAACCATTAGGGAAACTCTCAAGGACGAAGCAACAGTGGAGATGAAGATCCCGGAGTCGGAGATAGAAGTCAGAGACTTGGACGAATGGGCGAACAAGGAAGAAGTGGTCAAAATTCTGAAAGACCACATCCCGGACCTGAAGCACCTCGCCACAGATGCGGTGAAATCCCTAAGGAAAAGCTGGGCCTCGACGCAGATCGCAGTGGTCTGCCTGCCGGCGGTTCACGCGAGGAAAGCGGCGGAGCTTGGCAAGATCAAAGTAGGCTGGGGCACAGTCCGCATCCGAGAGAAAGTGTCACCAAGCAGATGCTTCAAGTGCTGGCATTTTGGCCACAAAGCTCTTGAATGCAGAAAGAGAGTAGACCGCAGCAAGACCTGCTTTAAATGTGGCCAAGAAGGCCACAAGGCTACAACGTGCAAGGAGCCTCTAAACTGCATCCTCTGCAGGAAGAAGGAGCCACAGAGCGACTGTACGCATACAGCCGGGGGATGGAAATGCCCCATCTTCCAAAATGCCAGAAGAGCGGTCCTGAATATCCAAAATGAGAGTACTCCAACTTAATCTCAACCACTGCAGAGCAGCCCAGGACTTGCTCACTCAGCGAGTAAGAGAACTGGGCGTCGACGTAGCTATGCTGTGCGAGCAGTACGGCGACCTGGAAACCCAACCATGGGTCTCAGACAGCACCAAAAAGGCAGCAATTTGGGCATGTGGTAGACTGCCCTTCGAACAGCTACCAACTACCCCAACTACATGGTTCATTAGGGCCAAGATAGGAGGGGTGCACCTATATAGCTGCTATGCTCCACCGAGTGCTTCAATTGCAGAGTTCGAGAACTTCCTGGACACCCTAGCAGAGGACGTGAGAAGACATGATCCTGTCGCAATCACTGGAGATTTCAATGCCTGGTCCATTGAATGGGGCAGCCGAGAGACAAACAGAAGAGGGGAAGCTCTACAGGAGGCTTTCTCAACACTAAACCTCATTCTCATGAACGAGGGAACCACGAGTACCTACCGTAAAGGCGCCACGAACTCCATTATCGACTTGACGTTCATTAGCAGCTCCCTCGCAAAAGGGGGTTGTGAATGGAAGGTTGATGAGGAGTTCACGAATAGTGACCATCAAGCTATAATCTGGGAACTTAACACCAATCCCAGAAGCGGGTGGCGTTAAAGAATCGCAAGGAGGCAGCCAGTGGGCTGGAATACCAAATTCTTCGATGCAGAGACCTTCAGACTGATGATGAGGGGATCACCAGTGCCTCAGACAACAACTGCTGAGGGCATCACAGAAGAGGTGGCAGCGTCCCTGGAGGCAGCCAGCGACGCGTCGATGCCAAGGTGTCGCCCCAACAACGGACGAGCACCAGTCCACTGGTGGAACTCGACCATCGCACAACATCGGCGAGAGTGCCTTAAGGCAAGAAGGCAACACCAGCGCTCTCGGAAGAGAGACAGGGCCTCGACAGAGGAACTGAGACGAAACTACGAAGAAAAAAGGCATCTTCTCAGAAACGCCATCAGCTCGAGTAAACGAGAATGTTGGAAGGCACTCTGCGCGGAGGTGGACCGGGACCCGTGAGGCAGGCCGTATAAAACGGTCATGCATAGGATTAAAAGCCTACCCGCAACAACACCAACTTGTCCCGACATGCTGCTCAAAATAGTTGAACACCTATTTCCGGAGAAACCAGAACTCCCCGACTACCACCAGGAGGAAGTAGTGGACATTCCCGGAGTCACCATAGAAGAGCTCACGAAGACCTGCGCTAGATTGCAGAAAGGCAAGGCGCCAGGACCAAGCGGCATACCCAACATCGCACTCAAAAGTGCAATTGCTGCCAGACCAGACACGTTCATAAGCATGTACTACGCCTGCCTACGACAAGGCGTGTTCCCGACCCGATGGAAGCAGCAAAGACTGGTTCTTCTCCCAAAAGGGAAGAAACCACCGGACGACCCATCATCTTTTCGTCCACTCTGCATGCTGGACTCGGAGGGGAAGAACTTGGAGCGGATAGTGGCCGACAGATTGGAGCAATACATCGATCCTCAACTTTCCGAATTCCAATTCGGATTCAGGAAGGGGAGATCGACAATCGACGCACTGGAACTCGTCACGAACATCGCAAAGGAAGCCATCTCAGGAAAGAGATGGAAAGGCGGTTCCAAAAAGTGTTGCCTCATCGTCACCCTGGACATCAAGAACGCGTTCAACACGGCCCGCTGGGATCGATTTTTGGAGGCTCTTGAGAAGATGGGGGTGCCCTACTACCTACGAAGGATGGTCAGATCGTACTTCAGAGATCGACTACTACACTACGAGACGGAGCAGGGACCAGCGGTACATAGGGTCACGGGAGGAGTACCTCAGGGCTCCGTCCTGGGGCCACTCTTGTGGAACGTTATGTACGAAGGTCTACTCCATCTAGAATTACCGGCGAACACAACACTCGTGGCCTTCGCGGACGACGTGGCAGTTGTCCTTGTGGCGAAACATCTGGAGGAGCTGGAAGCCGCATTCTCCACCACCATCAGGAGGATAAGACAGTGGATGCGATCGGCAGACCTGTCTTTGGCGGAACACAAGACCGAAGCACTCCTTGTGAGTAGTCGGAAGAAAATGGAGACCATCACCATCAGGGTAGGCGACCACGACATCCAGTCGCAACCCCACATCCGGTATCTAGGAGTGGTCTTGGATGCGAGGCTCAACTACAAGGAGCATATATCCAGCGTGAGCAGGAAGGCATCAGCAGTCCAGGGCGCGCTCTCACGGATAATGCCAAACATCGGAGGCCCCAGGCAAATCCGGAGACGACTACTGGCAACTGTAGTCACCTCCGTTCTGCTATACGGAGCACCGGTGTGGGCGGAATCGCTAGAGTTAACAACTTACCGCAAGACAATGTCATCAGTCCAGCGGCTCTCAGCGATCAGAGTGGCGTCAGCATACCGAACGGTATCGCATGATGCGGTCAATGTCGTGGCATCATGCCCACCCATCGACATCCTGGCAGGAGAACGGCAACGCCAACATCGCAGGAAGAAGGAAGAGCAGCGAAGGGTCCTCTGTGAAGAGGAGATACCCGAGAGTCTTCGTCTCTGGCAAGAGAGATGGGACAGCTCAACGAAAGGTCGATGGACACATCGGCTGATCTAAAATGTCACCAAATGGGTCACTCGCCTGCACGGGGAGGTCGGGTACTACATCACCCAACTCTTGACTGGGCATGGGTGCTTTCGGCCATACTTGCACCGATTCAAGAGAAGTGACTCCCCAAACTGTCATCATTGCAGCGATGTGACTGAAGATGCAGAGCACGTGTTCTTCCAGTGTCCGCTCTACGAGGGGACACGGGCGGAACTTGAGAGAAATTTGGACCATTCCATCAATCCAGAAACCATAGTGGAGTGCATGCTGAAGAGCCAATCGGCATGGAAGAAAGTTGCAGAGTACGCGGAATCCATTATCAAGGATCTTCGCACCACGTACGAGGATGAGGTGTAATAACACCAGCAACATCGGACAGCAGTGACATCAAATAAGAACGCCCCGGCGAAGTAGTATTTATAAAGAGTGCCGCCGGGGAACCACCGTTCCAGGAACAGGGTTAGAGGTGCAGGTTAGGGTTTAGTGCGGTAAAAATCCCACATAACTCGTATGACAGGTAGAAGGTTTTCCCAGACGATTACCTTTTGAAGGTTCCCCCCTGTACCTCGTTAATCTAAATAAAAAAAATAAAAAAAAACACACACACACACACACACACATACTACAAGCTTTGGAATCGCAGGTGGAAGAAACAAAAGGTACTACTACTGTGAAGACGCTTAGAGCATCTTATCGGGGGACGCAAATGGCAGTGATTAGCATGCCAAGAAAGGTGGCGGAGCAAGTCTTAACAAGAGGCAAAATAAGGATCGGATGGGTGATTTGTCGTATAAGGGAGGCTGTTAAGCCGGTAAAGTGTTTTAAATGCTTTGAGTTTGGTCACCTGGCGCAAAAATGTAGGAGTGAAAACGACAGATCTAATCTGTGTATAAAATGTGGTAAAGAACAGCGCTAGACAGAATGCTGGTCAAATGAGATTGATCCAACTAAATCTCAACCATTGTGAAGCTGCACAAGACCTGCTGCAGCAAACTGTACGTGAAATAGGCGCTGACATTGCTATTGTATGCGAACAATATAAACAGCTCGATAGCAATATGTGGGCATCAGACTATTCAAAAAAAGCGGCTGTCTGGGCCTGTGGTAACCGCCCCTTTCTGGAGAAGCCCAGCGGCGGAGAATCTGGCTTTGTAAGAGTGAAGATCGATGGTATCCACATTTATAGCTGTTATGCCCACCCTAGTGCTACCCTTGATGAATTCAAAATCTTCCTAGATCGATTAGTTAGTGACGCGCGAAACCTAAACCCTCTGTTGATAGCTGGGGATTTTAATGCTTGGGCTGTTGAGTGGGGCAGCCGAGAGACTAATGTTAGAGGTAAAGCGCTACTGGAAGCATTTTCTCTACTACCAGTTGCGATGTTGAATGTTGGTAGTACATCCACTTTCCGTAGGGGTGGCGCTAGCTCGATAATTGATCTCACATGGGTTAGCGAGGGCCTTTTAAATAGAATAGTGAGTTGGGAAGTTAGTGAACAATATACACATAGTGATCACCAGGCTATTATCTGTGAAATAAGAGATGGAAGGCCAGGAAAGGTTCGTTCAGAATCAACAAAAAGGTTTATCGAGTGGAAACAAACAATGTGTGTTGAAAAGTTATTTGTCTATATGCTGGAGGACATTACTTTGTCCGGAACTGCGGATAGCAAAATGAATCAAATCGTAGATCATATCACAAGAGCTTGTGATGCAGCAATGCCGCGGAAAACGAGGGATAATCGGAAAAAAGAAGTGTTCTGGTGGACCGAGGAAATAGCCCAGCTTCGTAGAGAATGCCTTCGAGCTAGACGTTTATACCAACGTGCTAGATTGGAAACTAGGGACGATCTACGCAAGCAGTACTGTGTCGCCCGCTCTACACTCAAGTGTGCAATTAAAGCAAGCAAACAAAGATGTTTTCAAGAATTGTGTGAAGAAGTTGATCGGGACCCCTGGGGTAGACCTTATAAAATGGTTATGAAAAAGGTTAAGGGTGCATATGCACCATGCCCATCGTGCCCACGAGTGCTGAAAAATATAGTCACGTCACTGTTTCCACAACAACCAGACTGTACGGTTAATGTCGAAGCCACAGGAGGCGGAGAAATATTCCCATTAATTACAAAGGAGGAAGTGCTTAAAGCATGTAGCAAATTGAAGAATAACAAAGCTCCGGGGCCTGATAAAATCCCCAATATTGCCATTAAATCGGCGGTCCGCTCATACCCAGAGTTGTTTGTAAACTTATTCAACTCATGCATGGAGGAAGGAGTATTTCCAGAGCAATGGAAATTACAACGGTTGGTACTATTGCCTAAAGCGAAGAAGGCGCTCGATGATCCATCTTCCTACCGGCCAATCTGCTTGCTAGATACTGCAGGTAAATTATTTGAGAGAATTATATGTGAGCGACTACAGGAGGCCATTAAAAACAAAGGAGACTTGGCGGAGAACCAATATGGGTTCCGTAAAGCTCGCTCTACCATTGAAGCGATTAAACTCGTAGTGGATACGGCGCGAGAGGCAATATCTGGTGATAGATGGAAAGGAGGTTCTAAAAAGTACTGTGCGGTAGTTACATTAGATGTGAAAAATGCATTTAACTCGGCGAGTTGGGATTGCGTATTAAACGCGCTAATCAATAAAGAGGTCCCTCTGTATTTACTTAAAATGGTGGCTAATTATTTTAGGCAACGAGTTTTGAAGTATGAAACCGACGAAGGTACTAAATACCATCACATTTCTGGAGGTGTACCACAGGGGTCTGTGCTGGCACCCACATTGTGGAATGCCATGTACGATAACATTTTTAGACTACCGTTACCAGAAGAAGCAATGGTGGTTGGTTTTGGTTGCGATCGTAGTTGTTGCAAAGTACAAAGAAGAGGTGGAAGAAATCTGCAATTGGAGTATAAAAATAATTCAGGATTGGTAATCATCTGTGGGTTTACAGTTGGCGGATCACAAAACAGAAGCAGTGCTCATCACCAGTAGGAAAAGATTGGAATTCACCGTTAACAGTTGTGGATTATATGCTGCAGTCCGAAGAAATTTGGGAGGTGGTGTGTAAAATGAGTGCAAGGATTATTAAGAAGCTGAGAAGTCTAGAAAAAAATAGACAAAGATAACAAAGTTAGATGGCAGCTAAGGCTGAGCCTGTCCTCGCGAAGTAATACATAACAGTAGTTCCACGAGACAACTATAGGCATAAGAATTTGGGGGTTAGGGTTTAGTCGGTAAGAATCCGACACTCTCACATGTTTATGGATTAGGTCCACATGTGAGGTCTTATGAAGATTCCCCCCTCCACAACAAAAAAAAAAAAAAAAAAAAAAAAAACACACACACACACACACACACACACACACACACACACACACACACACACCATTTTGTGCGAACAGCACAAAAATATGGAGCGATGCAATTGGGCAACTGATCAAACTGGTAAAGCTGCCATATGGACCTGTAGCAGACGGATCATGCAGGAGAACAGCAGTAATTCCACCGCAGGATTCGTACGAGCAGATGTTGACGGCTTACATATCTATAGCTGCTATGCACCACCTAGCGCTACAATTGAGGAGTTTGAATACTTCCTGGACCAACTGGTCGCCGATGCGCGAACGCGTAGCCCTGTTATCATTGCTGGTGATTTCAATGCCTGGGCAACTGAATGGGGCAGTAAAGAAACGAATAGAAGAGGAACAGCACTGCTCGAGGCATTTTCTTCCATAGACGTTGTGTTGTTCAACACTGGTGATACACCGACGTTTCGCAAAGGTGGCTCCTCCTCCGTAATTGACCTTACATTCGGTAGCAGCTGCTTGTTGAGAGTGTTGACCAAATGGGAAGTCAGTGAGCACTACACGCATAGTGACCACCAAGCCATACTCTTCGAAATAAAACTGGCTAGGGAAGGTAATCAGAAAAAACATATAAGGGAATCTGCAGGCTGGAAAGCAAATACGTTTGAAGAGGACTTATTTATGCTATCATTGGAGAAACCGGGCCTCTCGGGATGTGCCAATGCAAAAGCGGGACAGATTATGAACATGATCACCAACGCCTGCAGTGCATCTATGGTAGAAAGGCGGCTAGACAGTCGTCGTCCACCAGCATACTGGTGGACTGAGCAGATTGCACAATTGCGACAAATGCCTTAATGCAAGGAGGAAACACCAACGTGCTTGGGGTACAGAGACCTATCCTAGCCTGCACCAAAATTACCTGGATGCCCGTAATAAATTTAAGCAGGCCATTAAAGTAAGGAAACGCCAATGCTGGAAAGAGCTATGCGAAGAAGTGGATCGTGATCCATGGGGGAGACCCTACAAAATCGTTATGAAAAAGCTTAAAAAGGCAAATGAATCGCCGCCCACCTGCCCAGCGATACTACGTAGAATTGTGACTACTCTATTTCCGCAGCAAGATGATGTGATCCCTGACGTGATCCGAGTACCTGGCATGGAAGAAATACTGCCGATATCAACAGAAGAGCTCACGAAGGCGTGTCAACGTTTTGGGAATTCAAAGGCTCCTGGGCCTGACAATATCCCTAATATTGCACTAAAGGTTGCAATACAAACCAGACCGGATGAATTTAAGGAACTATATAATTCCTGTCTTAGAGAGGGAGTATTCCCTAAACGATGGAAGAGACAGCGTCTGGTCCTGTTGAAAAAAAACAGGAACCAGCCGGGTGAACCATCCTCCTACAGACCATTATGCATGCTGGATACGTCTGGCAAAGTGCTGGAGAGAATCATATACAGCCGACTAGAGAAAGCTGTGGAGAACGCTGGAGATCTTGCTGAGAGGCAGTACGGGTTTCGGAAGGCTCGATCGACGATAGACGCCATCCAACACGTCGTCCAAATAGCCAAGAACGCCACAGATGGGAAAAGATGGAAAGGAGGCTCAAAAAAGTACTGTGCCGTTGTCACCTTGGATGTTAAGAACGCATTCAACTCGGCCAAATGGAGCTGTATTCTAAATGCACTGCAGACGTTACAAGTACCAGTGTACCTAAGAAGTATCATCGCTGACTATTTTAATGATAGAATACTGACGTATGACACGGATGACGGTGTGAAGACATACAATGTTTCGGGTGGTGTACCCCAAGGATCTGTATTGGGGCCGCTACTGTGGAATATCATGTACGATGGTATCCTAAGGCTCCGTGTACCTGATGATGTGGAAATCGTAGGTTTTGCTGATGATGTTGCAGTCGTAGTGGTTGCAAAAACTATAGATGAAATAACAGAAATAAGTAGGTTGACAATCATAATAATAAAAAGGTGGTTGATGACATGTGGGCTTGAACTTGCTGATCATAAAACCGAAGCAGTTCTAGTTACCAGTAGGAAGGTGAAAGAAACCGTAACAATTGATGTAGGTGGAATCTTAACCCACTCACAGCATTCATTACGATATCTGGGTGTGGAAATAGATGCGCGTTTAAACTTTAAGGAGCACATAAAGATAGTGAGCAGGAAAGCTGCCAGTGTGTCTGCAGCTCTCTCCCGTATCATGCCGAACACTGGAGGGTCTAGACAATGTCGTAGAATGCTGCTGGCAAACGTCGTAACCTCCATCATTCTCTATGGATCGCCTGTATGGGGTGATGCGATGGACTTCGAAACATATAGACGCAAATTGGTATCGGTGTATCGCCTAAGTGCACTCAGAGTGACTTGTGCCTTCCGCACAGTATCTACTGACGCGGCACTCGTTATTGCGGGAATGATCCCAATTGAACTCCTTGCGAGGGAGAGGAAGAAATGGTACCCCAATCGTGTACAACCAGGAAGCAGAGCACTAGAACGCGCCTCAACAATGATAGAATGGCAAAGACGATGGGATTGTTCGGAAAAGGGTCGCTGGACTTACCGTCTCATACCATCCATTGAAAAATGGCTAAATAGGCAACACGGCGAAGTTAACCACTACCTGACGCAACTGATAAGTGGACATGGCTGTTTTGGTGCATACCTATGCAGGTTCAAGCACGCTGATACTCCAGATTGTCCTGCTTGCAGAGGTATACAAGAAGATGTGGAGCACATTTTTTTCCAATGCTCACGATTTGAGGATACTCGAAGGGAACTGTCAGCTGTCCTAGGGCAGCGTCCAACACCAGAAAACATAGTGCAACTAATGCAACCTCCATGTGAAGTAATGTCTAACGATAGTTCCGCATGGAGGATGTGAAAGCGGCGGGTGTGTGGTTTTTAGGTGGTAGGAATCCGCCACTGTTGCTGAGGTGTTTGTTGCACCGACGCATCGTCTTCCGAAGATTTTCCACACGTTACCCAACCCCACAAAAAAAAAAAAAAAAAAAAAAAAAAAAAAAACACACACACACACACACACACACACACACACACACACACATACACACACACACACACACACACACCCCGTGGGAGTTGCAAGTCTCCTATCGGGCGCGTCCCCAGGTTGCGGAAAGGGGGTTGCCCTCACTGGTTTACCGGCGGGTAAGTGGGAAATAATATACCACTCGTGGACCAAAACTTGCAGAAGCGTCTGTTCACCAGGAGGTGCGGCTTCGTACGTGGGAGTGAATTCCAGAAGCGTCTGTCCATAGTGGGCGGCTTTCTGGTCAGCGTCTGTTCTCCGGGAGGAGCGGCTGCGTAAAAGGTCCTGGCAGTAGGCTAAAAATGCTAGGGGCGGATCCCTGAATAAAAATCCAAGATGCCAGATCAGGAGAAAAAAAAAATTGACTACGGTGCAGGGAGTAGGAAACCCAGTACCGGCGGTTTTTGGGAGCTCCCAGCCGTCCTCATCCAGTAACCGCAATGTTCCAGCAGTGGAGAACTTGGCTGTTGGTGCATTAAATACTACAAGTATGCGTACGACAGAGGCGGAAGCCTTTTTTAGGAGCAACCGAGTGACGAGGTCACCAGTAAAGGAAAGTCAGCCTAGTGTGGCAGCACTTCCGCCACTCGATCTCGAACCAAGGCAGAACGCAGCGAGCGAGAGCGATGGTAATGTAATCGACCAGAGACTACAGAAACTAAAGTCGCATATCGAGAGCTTGCAATTGTATGTGAAGGATAGGCACAACGTCCATCAGGAGATAAAAAGGATGCTGCGCCTGATCAGGGCATCTTTTGGCGATCTTGAGTTGGAGATCAGATGCGTGAGTACCAGAGCTGAGGACACCATCCAACAAGCAAAAGAAGCGGTTAGAGTACCTCACAATTGGATCCTCAAACCACAAGTAGGAGGAATATTAGTGGAAAATACCCTTCCGGAAATAATGACGCCTCCATCGGGCCAAACTGGCACCGGTGGGGACTCAGTGAAGAGAATAAGGGAAAATGAAAAGGGGAGTGATCCGTCCGGGCGAACCCCCGATCAAAAAAAGAAAAGAGATGATACCAGGATGGTAAACCCGGTGAACAGGAAGGAAACCGATGTAAGCACGGGCGAAAATTTAGGATTGGAAGGGCAGGATGAAAATCCGGAAGAATGGACGAAAGTGACCATCAAATCAGCCAGAAAGAAGAAGAGTAGAGGCGCAAGAAAGCGCAAAAAACTGAAACCGGACGCTATAATCGTTGAAAAACTAGGAGATGTCTCATACGCCGATATTCTCCGCAAAGTGAAGTGCGACCCGAACCTGAAAGAGCTAGGTGAGAATGTTGGCCGAATTAGAAGAACCCGGGGAGGCGAAATGCTGCTCGAATTCAATAGAGACTCCAATAAGAAGAGCTCTGACTATTGGGAGCTAGTAAAAACAACGTTAGGAGAACAGGCCAAGGTTAGAGCCCTATCGCAGGAAATCACCCTAGAATGCAGGGACTTAGATGAAATTACAACGAAAGAGGACATCCAGCAGGCGCTTAAAGCTTTCGGGCTGGAAAACTTGCACGAATCTGCTATCAAGAATTTGAGGAAAGGATATGGGGACACACAGATAGCAATAATTAGTTTACCTGTGGAAGCAGCATACAAACTATTAAACGCCGGGAAAGTAAAGATTGGCTGGGTAGTTTGTAAAGTTAGGGAGCTGATTCAACCAAAAATATGCTATAGGTGTCTAGAGTTTGGTCATATCGCAAAAGACTGCAACAACTGCGATAGATCTAAACTCTGTAGAAGATGTGGCGAAATCGGGCACATGGCGAGGACATGCAAGAAGGATCCAAAGTGCATGCTCTGCACTGGTGAACAAGGGCATATCGCAGGGAGCAGTAGGTGTCCACTATACAGGAGGGAAATCTCAGCCCGCAGATGAAAGTAATACAGATAAATCTTAACCACTGTGAGGCAGCTCAAGATCTCCTTAGGCAAGTTGTAAGAGAAACAAAATCAGACGTGGTCTTAATGTCGGAACCATTCAAAATACCCATAAATATTGTATGGATATCAGACCGGACCGGAAAGGCGGCAATATGGGTTTGCGGAGAATACCCCTTCCAGGAAGCTAAAGTGCGGCAAAAGGACGGATATGCACTGGCAAAGATCAATAATATATATTTCTTTAGTTGCTATGCCCCTCCAAGTCTACATCTGTCAGAGTACGAAGCGATGCTTGCTAAAATTGTGGCGGAAGCAAGAGGGCACCATCCAATTGTTATTGCTGGGGACTTCAATGCATGGGCCGAGGAGTGGGGTAGCAAAATATACTAACATTAGAGGCAACACATTGTTAGAGGCATTTTCCCAACTGGACGTCATTCTAGTGAACAGAGGCAACACCAGCACCTTTCGTAAGAATGGTCACCAATCCGTGATCGACATTACTTTTACAAGTAGTCAACTAGCAAGGGAAATTAAATGGCATGTCAGTGAACGATACACTCATAGTGATCACCAAGCGGTGTTTTTTGAAGTAGGATCTCAGAGCAAGGCAAAATTGAAGCCAATGACCTGGAAAAGAAGAGGCTGGGTGCCCGATGCTCTGCACGAAGAACTCTTTCGGGAATTGGTCCAAGACATTAGTATACCAGCAAGCACAGCCGAAGACAAAGTCAACCACGTGGCCAGGCAACTCTACAGGGCATGTGACGCATCTATGCCAAAAAGGACAGCAAACCATAGAAGGAAACCAGCCTACTGGTGGAACGAGGACATTAAGGAACTAAGGGCTAAATGTCACAAGGCCAGAAGAAGAAGTCAAAGATCTGCCAGATGCCCCGAATATGAGGAGCTAAATCGAGAGTACATAAGGCTGAGGAAACTGCTTCGTGATGAAATAAGGAGAAGCAAGAGGGAGAGTTTCAAACAACTGTGTGACGCGGCAGACGCAAGCCCATGGGGCAGCGCTTACAGAGTGGTCATGTCCAGAATAAAAGGCCAAAGAACCCCTCAAGAAAGGTGTCCAGAGATGCTGCAAAAGATCGTCAAGACTCTTTTCCCGCAGCACCTTCCAAAACCTGGTAATCGAGAGGATGATCACACGAAGGAATATATGGAGAATATACCGGAAGTGACGGTAGAAGAGACATTGAACGCGTGCGGCCAAGTGGGTGTAAACAAGGCCCCTGGTCCAGATCTAGTACCTAACAAAGCGCTCAAAATGGCTATACGAAGTAACCCTAACCTCTTCGTCAATATAGCGCAGTCCTGCCTAGAGGAAGGAGTATTTCCCAGGATATGGAAAAGGCAGAGACTGGTACTCTTGCCAAAAGCAGGAAAACCACCAGGTGAACCATCCTCATATCGCCCAATCTGCCTGCTCGATACAGGGGGGAAAATACTGGAGCGCATTATTCAGAATAGGTTGCTCCCGATTACAGAAGGAGATGGCGGTCTCTCGTCTCAACAATTCGGATTTCGCAAGGCACGATCCACATTGGATGCTATTAATGCAGTGGTATCTAAGGCCAAAGGAGCCTTACAGGGAAAAAGATGGAAAGGAGGAACTAAACAGTACTTTGCGGTTGCCACACTCGACGTTAAAAACGCATTCAACACAGCTAACTGGGCCCATATTATGGATTCCCTACGAAAGTTGAATGTTCCGGGCTACCTCTTGAAGATACTAGATAGCTACTTCGAGGATAGACTGTTAGAGTACGACACTGAGGATGGTCCCATGGAATACAACATAACAGCTGGAGTTCCACAAGGTTCCGTTCTGGGGCCAATCTTGTGGAACATTATGTATGACAACGTACTAAAGCTACGAATCCCAGATGAAGCAGAAGTGATAGGGTTTGCCGATGACATCGCGATAGTGGTGTCTGCAAAGCACCTGGATGAAATTGAGCGTCCTCCTGGAGCGTCTGTCTCACATTGAGCGGCTTCCAGGTCAGCGACGGTACCCCAGGAGGGGCGGCTGTGTACCTACTTGGCAGAAAGTATAAAATGCTAGGGGCGGCACCTCGAAAAAGAATCCATCATGAGTTTAGTTAAGGAGAGTTTGGTTACGGTGCAGGGAGTAGGAAACCCAGTACCGGCTGGAGGGAGTGAGCAAGCAGGCTCCCAACAGTCGAGATCCAGCGACTGCAATGTTACAACGGTGGCGACCTTGGCCGATGTAACAGATATTTCGACAAGCGAAGAGAGAGGAAGCACTACATCCGTGCATGGGAATAGAACCCCTGGTAACCCGTTTGGTAAGAGTGCGTTAGTGCAGAGGTCCCCTAAGAAGGGAGCGATGACTAGTACATTGGAGAGATGTTTTTCATCGCCTTCTTTGGGGAGTTATAAGGAGGAAACCCAAGAAATAAGGCTAGTCAGGCTTGGGAAAAAAATTGAGGAACTGGCGGAGTTCGTAAGACCTCGAAATAACGTTTATAGCGAGATTAAAAAGATGATAAGCACCATTAGCACGCTTTATGGCTCAGCTATAGGTAATAAGATGAGTGTTTCGGAAAAGCAGTGCCAAACTTCACCGATCAATAATGACGGGAAGGAGAATTTAGGTCGTCAACGAACTGTGAGCAGGAAAGAGGAAGCGACTAACGAAAATATACCACTTGTAGAGCCCAGTAAGAGGAAATTGTCCACGCCACCTAAGAGTGAAGAAATAAGGCAAAGTAAGAGAAGGAATACTAAGGCTGCTCCGCAAGGTCCTTCGCAACCATTTCGAATGTCGGAGACTCTTATGAATGAGGAGGACGGAAATAAGAAGCAAAAGACCACAGCATCGATTTCGGATAATGGAAATAGAGACACTACGAGCTCAAATCAATTGGAGGATGCGACAGTTGGCTCAGAACAAGAATGGCAGAAAGTGAAGGGGAAAGAACGCCAAAAAGACGATCACGTCCGCAAAGGAAACGGGCTCGCCCGGATGCTCTGCTAATAAAGAAGAGTGATGAAATTTCATTTGCCGATCTGCTGCGGAAAATTAAGGTGGACCCGACGCTAAATACTCTGGGTGAAAGGGTATCAAACATACGTCAAACTTATAGTGGAGACCTACTGTTGGAGCTACAAACTACAGGAGACGTGCCGAAGACCGCAATATTTCGAGAGCAATTAGCGAAAGCGATCGGGGGCAATGCGGCGGTTAAAACTTTGACCCAGGAGGCGTTACTGGTGATCAAAGACATGGACGAGGTTACCACGTCTGAAGAGGTGATGGAAGCTCTGGAAGCACAGTTTGAAGGGGTGAAAGGTGTCTGTATTGTTAAGTCACTCACAAAGGCCTACCGTGGAACGCAGACAGCGGTAGTTAGTATCCCTAACACTATGGTTGGGAAAGTGCTAGAAGTGGGTAAAGTAAGAATCGGCTGTGTTTCTTGCCGAATCCGGGAAAAAATAGAACTGGCTAGATGCTTTAAATGCCACGGTTATGGGCATCGTTCATGGAACTGTAGAAGCGAAGCGGACAGATCAAAGCTCTGCAGGAGATGTGGTGAAGAAGGGCACTTTGCTAAGACATGCCAAAAAGAGTCAAAATGCATGCTATGCGACGAAACGGTCAAAGGCTGTAGCAAACATGTAACTGGTAGTGGTAGATGTCCGGTATACCAGAAAGCGCTGCAAAAAGAGCGTGGTAAATGAAAGTCATCCAAGTCAATCTGAACCACTGTGAGGCTGCGCAGGACCTCCTGCAGCAATCCATACAGGAAGTGAAAGCGGACATTGTAATTGTATGTGAGCAATATAGGAACCTTGATAGACGGTGTTGGGTTTCAGATAGATTGAATCGAGCTGCTGTATGGGGTTGTGGTACCTACCCCCTACAGGAAGTTTGTGTGAGTTCTGTACCCGGGTTTGTTAGAGCCAAAGTGAACGGCGTTCATATTTATAGTTGCTACGCACCTCCTAGTGCATCGATTGAAGAATTTAAAACATTTCTCGATCAATTAACGGATGATGCACGGAGCCACAACCCAGTGCTCATAGCCGGGGATTTTAATGCATGGTCGGTAGAGTGGGGAAGTATAGAAACCAGTAGCAGAGGAATCGCATTGCATGAAGCCTTCGCATCATTGCCGGTTGTATTAATGAATACTGGAAATACACCTACTTTCTGTAGAGGAAATGCAACCTCGATAGTTGATCTGACGTTTGTGAGCCATTGTCTTGCCGATAGAGTAGTAGCGTGGAAAGTGAGCGATCTATATACGCATAGTGATCATCAAGCTATTGTGTATGAACTGGCGGATAGTAAACCCCAAAGTGCTATAGTTAGACACAGGAAGAGAATAGGATGGAAGTCCGCAGCGTTCGAAGAGAACATTTTCCATCTAATGATGGAGGATCTTACTCTATATGGTACCGCAAGTAACAAAGCCGTCCAGCTTATGAGGCATGTTACAAGAGCCTGTGATGCAGCAATGCCAAGAAGGATGGTGGATAATCGTAGAAAACCAGTCTTCTGGTGGAACGACGAGATTTCTGAATTACGTAAAAGATGCCTGCACACAAGAAGGCGATACCAGCGTACTAGACACGTCAAAAACTCTCCCCTTCGACAACAATATTGTAAAGTTCGATCGGAGCTTAAGCATGCCATTAAAGAAAGTAAGCGTAAATGCTTTCGCGAACTGTGCGAGGAGGTCGACCGCGACCCCTGGGGTAGACCTTACCGATTGGTAATGAAAAAACTCAGAAACAATTACGCCACTGCTCCCACATGCCCGGCAATGCTGTCTGACATAGTGAGTCACCTGTTTCCGCAGCAACCCGATTGTGTGTTAGAGGTATTGGGCAACGAGGAGGATGATATACCACCAGTTACTGAGGAGGAGGTTCTGAAGGCATGTGGCAAAGTGGGTAACAATAAAGCTCCTGGCCCGGATAACATTCCGAATATTGCATTCAAGTCGGCGGTTAAAGCATACCCAAACTTATTCACGGAAGTATATACTGCATGCTTAGTTGAGGGGGTGTTCCCTAGTAAATGGAAGGAACAGAGACTAGTATTGTTGCCAAAAGGAGACAAACCACCCGGTGAGCCAACATCCTGGCGTCCCGTCTGTCTGTTGGATACGGCAGGCAAAACCCTAGAGAGAGTTGTATGTGACCGGTTACAAGAGGCTATAGTTAGAGCAGGAAACCTGGCAGAGCAGCAGTATGGCTTTCGAAAGGCGCGCTCAACAGTGGATGCGATTAAAGTGGTTGCAGATACGGCACACCACGCGATATCCGGTTCTCGATGGCTACGTGGTAGTAAAAAATACTGTGCCATAGTTACATTGGACGTGAAAAACGCATTCAACACGGCGAATTGGAGCTGCATATTTAACGCACTGACGCGTATGAACGTACCGAGGTACCTGCTGAGGTTAGTTTCCAGCTACTTTAGCGAGAGGGTCTTGATGTATGATACGGAAGAAGGAAAGAAAACATACGAGGTTACAGGTGGAGTTCCTCAAGGTTCAGTGTTAGGTCCTACACTCTGGAATGTGATGTACGATGGTGTACTTCGGCTGCCCATACCAAGGGATGCGCAGGTGATTGGATTTGCGGACGATATAGCGATTGTAGTTGTCGCAAAACACAGAGAGGAGGTTGTGGACATCTGTAATAGGACGGTCAGACTTATTCAACAGTGGTTAACATCTGCTGGGCTGCAACTAGCAGAACATAAAACAGAAGCTGTCCTCATTACTAGCCGGAAAGTAATGGAGAACGTAACCTTAGAGATTGGAGCCCAACAAATTGTTAGTCAGCCATCCATCAGATACCTAGGAGTAATGATCGATGCCAGATTGTCATATAAGACACATCTCATTACCACCAGCGAGCGAGCAAGAAGAGTTAATGCGGCACTAGCACGAATAATGCCGAATACAAGAGGGGCGCGGATGAGCAGCAGAGTTCTGCTCGCCAACGTCGTTACATCTATAATGATGTATTGGGCACCAATCTGGGTCAACTCGTTGGAGAAAAATACTTATAGACAAAGAGTAGCAACAGTTCAGAGGTTAAGTGCTCTGAGAATATTGTGCGCATTTCGGACGGTGTCAGAAGATGCTGCTTGTGTTCTTGCGGGAATGCCCCCAATAGATCTACTTGCAAAGGAGCGCCAAACCACTTACTTGCGTCGTGGTCAAGGAACAAAAGCGGAGAACCACCGATTAGCACGTGCTGAGACGATCACTGTATGGCAGAGAAGATGGAGTGAGTCGACGAATGGTAGATGGACCCATCGCCTGATCCCCTACATCGAGGCGTGGCTAAACAGGCGACACGGTGAAGTGGATTACCATTTGACGCAGTTTCTGACGGGTCATGGTTGCTTTAGATCATACCTGTTCAAATTCAAGCACGAAGAGTCACCAGATTGCCCTTTATGCATCGGAGTAACGGAGAATGTAGAGCACGTATTATTCGAGTGTCCACGATTTGCTGAGGAGAGAAAGAGTATCTGTGTACGTGGGGTCCAACGAACGCCGGAAAATATAGTGGAGTTTATGCTGGCGTCTCAAGATGGGTGGAACGCCGTAAGCGGAAGTGTCTCACGGATAACGAGTGAGTTGAGACGCCTCGAAAGAAGCAGAAATTCAGTGAGGAGTTAATTCCATCCGAGCAGCGAAAGCTGAGCCTGCCTCGTGAAGTAATACCTAACGGTAGTTCCACGGGGCCGAACGGCATGGCTTATCGGGGGTGGTGGTTTGGTCGGTAAGAATCCGACACTTTCACGTGTTGATATATGGGTTCACACGTGAAGCCTATCGAAGGTTCCCCTCCTCCGCCCAAAAAAAAAAAAAAAAAAAAAAAAAAAAAACCACACACACACCCACACCGCCTTCCTTGGGGAGTTATAAAGAGGAAACCCAAGAAATAAGGCTAGTCAGGCTTGGGAAAAAAATTGAGGAACTGGCGGAGTTCGTAAGACCTCGTAATAACGTTCATAGCGAGATTAAAAAGATGATAAGCACCATTAGCACGCTTTATGGCTCAGCTATAGGTAATAAGATGAGTGTTTCGGAAAAGCAGTGCCAAACTTCACCGATCAATAATGACGGGAAGGAGAATTTAGGTCGTCAACGAACTGTGAGCAGGAAAGAGGAAGCGACTAACGAAGATATACCACTTGTAGAGCCCAGTAAGAGGAAGTTGTCCACGCCACCTAAGAGTGAAGAAATAAGGCAAAGTAAGAGAAGGAATACTAAGGCTGCTCCGCAAGGTCCTTCGCAACCATTTCGAATGTCGGAGACTCTTATGAATGAGGAGGACGGAAATAAGAAGCAAAAGACCACAGCATCGATTTCGGATAATGGAAATAGAGACACTACGAGCTCAAATCAATTGGAGGATGCGACAGTTGGCTCAGAACAAGAATGGCAGAAAGTGAAGGGGAAAAGAACGCCAAAAAGACGATCACGTCCGCAAAGGAAACGGGCTCGCCCGGATGCTCTGCTAATAAAGAAGAGTGATGAAATTTCATTTGCCGATCTGTTGCGGAAAGTTAAGGTGGACAGGCCGCTAAATACTCTGGGTGAAAGGGTATCAAACATACGTCAAACTTATAGTGGAGACCTACTGTTGGAGCTACAAACTACAGGAGACGTGCCGAAGACCGCAATATTTCGAGAGCAATTAGCGAAAGCGATCGGGGGCAATGCGGCGGTTAAAACTTTGACCCAGGAGGCGTTACTGCTGATCAAAGACATGGACGAGGTTACCACGTCTGAAGAGGTGATGGAGGTTCTGGAAGCACAGTTTGAAGGGGTGAAAGGTGTCTGTATTGTTAAGTCACTCACAAAGGCCTACCGTGGAACGCAGACAGCGGTAGTTAGTATCCCTAACACTATGGTTGGGAAAGTGCTAGAAGTGGGTAAAGTAAGAATCGGCTGGGTTTCTTGCCGAATCCGGGAAGAAATAGAACTGACTAGATGATTTAAATGCCACGGTTATGGGCATCGTTCATGGAATTGTAGAAGCGAAGCGGACAGATCAAAGCTCTGCAGGAGATGTGGTGAAGAAGGGCACTTTGCTAAGACATGCCAAAAAGAGTCAAAATGCATGCTATGCGACGAAACGGTCAAAGGCTGTAGCAAACACGTAACTGGTAGTGGTAGATGTCCGGTATACCGAAAGCGCTGCAAAAAGAGCGTGGTAAATGAAAGTCATCCAAGTCAATCTGAACCACTGTGAGGCTGCGCAGGACCTCCTGCAGCAATCCATACAGGAAGTGAAAGCGGACATTGTAATTGTATGTGAGCAATATAGGAACCTTGATAGACGGTGTTGGGCTTCAGATAGATCGAATCGAGCTGCTGTATGGGGTTGTGGTACCTACCCCCTACAGGAAGTTTGTGTGAGTTCTGTACCCGGGTTTGTTAGAGCCAAAGTGAACGGCGTTCATATTTATAGTTGCTACGCACTCCCTAGTGCATCGATTGAAGAATTTAAAACATTTCTCGATCAATTAACGGATGATGCACGGAGCCACAACCCAGTGCTCATAGCCGGGGATTTTAATGCATGGTCGGTAGAGTGGGGAAGTATAGAAACCAGTAGCAGAGGAATCGCATTGCATGAAGCCTTCGCATCATTGCCGGTTGTATTAATGAATACAGGAAATACACCAACTTTCTGTAGAGGAAATGCAACCTCGATAGTTGATCTGACGTTTGTGAGCCATTGTCTTGCCGATAGAGTAGTAGCGTGGAAAGCGAGCGATCTATATACGCATAGTGATCATCAAGCTATTGTGTATGAACTGGCGGATAGTAAACCCCAAAGTGCTATAGTTAGACACAGGAAGAGAAGAGGATGGAAGTCCGCAGCGTTCGATGAGAACATTTTCCGTCTAATGATGGAGGATCTTACTCTATCTGGTACCGCAAGTAACAAAGCCGTCCAGCTTATGAGGCATGTTACAAGAGCCTGTGATGCAGCAATGCCAAGAAGGATGGTGGATAATCGTAGAAAACCAGTCTTCTGGTGGAACGACGAGATTTCTGAATTACGTAAAAGATGCCTGAACACAAGAAGGCGATACCGGCGTACTAGACACGTCGAAAACTCTCCCCTTCGACAACAATATTGTAAAGCTCGATCGGAGCTTAAGCATGCCATTAAAGAAAGTAAGCGTAAATGCTTTCGCGAACTGTGCGAGGAGGTCGACCGCGACCCCTGGGGTAGACCTTACCGATTGGTAATGAAAAAACTCAGAAACAATTACGCCACTGCTCCCACATGCCCGGCAATGCTGTCTGACATAGTGAGTCACCTGTTTCCGCAGCAACCCGATTGTGTGTTAGAGGTATTAGGCAACGAGGAGGATGATATACCACCAGTTACTGAGGAGGAGGTTCTGAAGGCATTTGGCAAAGTGGGTAACAATAAAGCTCCTGGCCCGGATAACATTCCGAATATTGCATTCAAGTCGGCGGTTAAAGCATACCCAAACTTATTCACGGAAGTATATACTGCATGCTTAGTTGAGGGGGTGTTCCCTAGTAAATGGAAGGAACAGAGACTAGTATTGTTGCCAAAAGGAGACAAACCACCCGGTGAGCCGTCATCCTGGCGTCCCATCTGTCTGTTGGATACGGCAGGCAAAACCCTAGAGAGAGTTGTATGTGACCGGTTACAAGAGGCTATAGTTAGAGCAGGAAACCTGGCAGAGCAGCAGTATGGCTTTCGAAAGGCGCGCTCAACAGTGGATGCGATTAAAGTGGTTGCAGATACGGCACACCACGCGATATCCGGTTCTCGATGGCTACGTGGTAGTAAAAAATACTGTGCCATAGTTACATTGGACGTGAAAAACGCATTCAACACGGCGAATTGGAGCTGCATATTTAACGCACTGACGCGGATGAACGTACCGAGGTACCTGCTGAGGCTAGTTTCCAGCTACTTTAGCGAGAGGGTCTTCATGTATGATACGGAGGAAGGAAAGAAAACATACGAGGTTACAGGTGGAGTTCCTCAAGGTTCAGTGTTAGGTCCTACACTCTGGAATGTGATGTACGATATTGTACTTCGGCTGCCCATACCAAGGGATGCGCAGGTGATTGGATTTGCGGACGATATCGCGATTGTAGTTGTCGCAAAACACAGAGAGGAGGTTGTGGACATCTGTAATAGGACGGTCAGACTTATTCAACAGTGGTTAATATCTGCTGGGCTGCAACTAGCAGAACATAAAACAGAAGCTGTCCTTATTACTAGCCGAAAAGTAATGAAGAACGTAACCTTAGAGATTGGAGCCCAACAAATTGTTAGTCAGCCATCCATCAGATACCTAGGAGTAATGATCGATGCCAGATTGTCATATAAGACACATCTCATTACCACCAGCGAGCGAGCTAGAAGAGTTAATGCGGCACTAGCACGAATAATGCCGAATACAAGAGGGGCGCGGATGAGCAGCAGAGTTCTGCTCGCCAACGTCGTTACATCTATAATGATGTATGGGGCACCAATCTGGGTCAACTCGTTGGAGAAAAATACTTATAGACAAAGAGTAGCAACAGTTCAGAGGTTAAGTGCTCTGAGAGTATTGTGCGCATTTCGGACGGTGTCAGAAGATGCTGCTTGTGTTATTGCGGGAATGCCCCCAATAGATCTACTTGCAAAGGAGCGCCAAACCACTTACCTGCGTCGTGGTCAAGGAACAAAAGCGGAGAACCACCGATTAGCACGTGCTGAGACGATCACTGTATGGCAGAGAAGATGGAGTGAGTCGACGAATGGTAGATGGACCCATCGCCTGATCCCCTACATCGAGGCGTGGCTAAACAGGCGACACGGTGAAGTGGATTACCATTTGACGCAGTTTCTGACGGGTCATGGTTGCTTTAGATCATACCTGTTCAAATTCAAGCACGAAGAGTCCCCAGATTGCCCTTTATGCATCGGAGTAACGGAGAATGTAGAGCACGTATTATTCGAGTGTCCACGATTTGCTGAGGAGAGAAAGAGTATCTGTGTACCTGGGGTCCAACGAACGCCGGAAAATATAGTGGAGTTTATGCTGGCGTCTCAAGATGGGTGGAACGCCGTAAGCGGAAGTGTTTCACGGATAACGAGTGAGTTAAGACGCCTCGAAAGAAGCAGAAATTCAGTGAGGAGTTAATTCCATCCGAGCAGCGAAAGCTGAGCCTGCCTCGTGAAGTAATACCTAACGGTAGTTCCACGGGGCCGAACGGCATGGTTTATCGGGGGTGGTGGTTTGGTCGGTAAGAATCCGACACTTTCACGTGTTGATATATGGGTTCACACGTGAAGCCTATCGAAGGTTCCCCTCCTCCGCCCATAAAAAAAAAAAAAAAAAAAAAAAAACACACACACACACACACACACCCGCCCGTGGGAGTTGCAAGTCTCCTATCGGGCGCGTCCCCAGGTGGCGGATAGGGGGTTGCCCTCACTGGTTTACCGGCGGGTAAGTGGGAAATAATATACCACTCGTGGACCAAAACTTGCAAAAGCGTCTGTTCACCAGGAGGTGCGGCTTCGTACGTGGGAGTGGAATCCAGAAGCGTCTGTCCATAGTGGGCGGCTTTCTGGTCAGCGTCTGTTCTCCGGGAGGAGCGGCTGCATAAAAGGTCCTGGCAGTAGGCTAAAAATGCTAGGGGCGGATCCCTGAATAAAAATCCAAGATGCCAGATCAGGAGAAAAAAAAAATTGACTACGGTGCAGGGAGTAGGAAACCCAGTACCGGCGGTTTTTGGGAGTGGGCAAGCGGGCTTCCAGCCGTCGTCATCCAGTAACCGCAATGTTCCAGCAGTGGAGAACTTGGCTGTTGGTGCATTAAATACTACAAGTATGCGTACGACAGAGGCGGAAGCCTTTTTTAGGAGCAACCGATTGACGAGGTCACCAGTAAAGGAAAGTCAGCCTAGTGTGGCAGCACTTCCGCCACTCGATCTCGAACCAAGGCAGAAAGCAGCGAGCGAGAGCGATGGTAATGTAATCGACCAGAGACTACAGAAACTAAAGTCGCATATCTAGAGCTTGCAATTGTATGTGAAGGATAGGCACAACGTCCATCAGAAGATAAAAAGGATGCTGCGTCTGATCAGGGCATCTTTTGGCGATCTTGAGTTGGAGATCAGATGCGTGAGTACCAGAGCTGAGGACACCATCCAACAAGCAAAAGAAGCGGTTAGAGTACCTCACAATTGGATCCTCAAACCACAAGTAGGAGGAATATTAGTGAAAAATACCCTTCCGGAAATAATGACGCCTCCATCGGGCCAAACTGGCTCCGGTGGGGACTCAGTGAAGAGAAGAAGGGAAAATGAAAAGGGGAGTGATCCGTCCGGGCGAACCCCCGATCAAAAAAAGAAAAGAGATGATACCAGGATGGTAAACCCGGTGAACAGGAAGGAAACCGATGTAAGCACGGGCGAAAATTTAGGATTGGAAGGGCAGGATGAAAATCCGGAAGAATGGACGAAAGTAACCATCAAATCAGCCAGAAAGAAGAAGAGTAGAGGCGCAAGAAAGCGCAAGAAACTGAAACCGGACGCTATAATCGTTGAAAAACTAGGAGATGTCTCATACGCCGATATTCTCCGCAAAGTGAAGTGCGACCCGAACCTGAAAGAGCTAGGTGAGAATGTTGGCCGCATTAGAAGAACACGGGGAGGCGAAATGCTGCTCGAATTCAATAGAGACTCCAATAAGAAGAGCTCTGACTATTGGGAGCTGGTAAAAACTACGTTAGGAGAACAGGCCAAGGTTAGAGCCCTATCGCAGGAAATCACCCTAGAATGCAGGGACTTAGATGAAATTACAACGAAAGAGGACATCCAGCAGGCGCTTAAAGCTTTCGGGCTGGAAAACTTGCACGAATCTGCTATCAAGAATTTGAGGAAAGGATATGGGGCACACAGATAGCAATAATTAGTCTACCTGTGGAAGCAGCATACAAACTATTAAACGCCGGGAAAGTAAAGATTGGCTGGGTAGTTTGTAAAGTTAGGGAGCTGATTCAACCAAAAATATGCTATAGGTGTCTAGAGTTTGGTCATATCGCAAAAGACTGCAACAACTGCGATAGATCTAAACTCTGTAGAAGATGTGGCGAAATCGGGCACATGGCGAGGACATGCAAGAAGGATCCAAAGTGCATGCTCTGCACTGGTGAACAAGGGCATATCGCAGGGAGCAGTAGGTGTCCACTATACAGGAGGGAAATCTCAGCCCGCAGATGAAAGTAATACAGATAAATCTTAACCACTGTGAGGCAGCTCAAGATCTCCTTGGGCAAGTTGTAAGAGAAACAAAATCAGACGTGGTCTTAATGTCGGAACCATTCAAAATACCCATAAATAATGTATGGATATCAGACCGGACCGGAAAGGCGGCAATATGGGTTTGCGGAGAATACCCCTTCCAGGAAGCTAAAGTGCGGCAAGAGGACGGATATGCACTGGCAAAGATCAATAATATATATTTCTTTAGTTGCTATGCCCCTCCAAGTCTACATCTGTCAGAGTACGAAGCGATGCTTGCTAAAATTGTGGCGGAGGCAAGAGGGCACCATCCAATTGTTATTGCTGGGGACTTCAATGCATGGGCCGAGGAGTGGGGTAGCAAATATACTAACATTAGAGGCAACACATTGTTAGAGGCGTTTTCCCAACTGGACGTCATTCTAGTGAACAGAGGCAACACCAGCACCTTTCGTAAGAATGGTCACCAATCCGTGATCGACATTACTTTTACAAGTAGTCAACTAGCAAGGGAAATTAAATGGCATGTCAGTGAACGATACACTCATAGTGATCACCAAGCGGTGTTTTTTGAAGTAGGATCTCAGAGCAAGGCAAAATTGAAGCCAATGACCTGGAAAAGAAGAGGCCAGGTCACAAGGCCAGAAGAAGAAGTCAAAGATCTGCCAGATGCCCCGAATATGAGGAGCTAAATCGAGAGTACATAAGGCTGAGGAAACTGCTTCGTGATGAAATAAGGAGAAGCAAGAGGGAGAGTTTCAAACAACTGTGTGACGCGGCAGACGCAAGCCCATGGGGCAGCGCTTACAGAGTGGTCATGTCCAGAATAAAAGGCCAAAGAACCCCTCAAGAAAGGTGTCCAGAGATGCTGCAAAAGATCGTCAAGACTCTTTTCCCGCAGCACCTTCCAAAACCTGGTAATCGAGATAATGATCACACGAAGGAATATATGGAGAATATACCGGAAGTGACGGTAGAAGAGACATTGAACGCGTGCGGCCAAGTGGGTGTAAACAAGGCCCTTGGTCCAGATCTAGTACCCAACAAAGCGCTCAAAGTGGCTATACGAAGTAACCCTAACCTCTTCGTCAATATAGCGCAGTCCTGCCTAGAGGAAGGAGTATTTCCCAGGATATGGAAAAGGCAGAGACTGGTACTCTTGCCAAAAGCAGGAAAACCACCTGGTGAACCATCCTCATATCGCCCAATCTGCCTGCTCGATACAGGGGGGAAAATACTGGAGTGCATTATTCAGAATAGGTTGCTCCCGACTACAGAAGGAGATGGCGGTCTCTCGTCTCAATAATTCGGATTTCGCAAGGCACGCGAAATCCACATTGGATGCTATTAATGCAGTGGTATCTAAGGCCAAAGGAGCCTTACAGGGAAAAAGATGGAAAGGAGGAACTAAACAGTACTGTGCGGTTGCCACACACGACGTTAAAAACGCATTCAACACAGCTAACTGGGCCCATATTATGGATTCCCTACGAAAGTTGAATGTTCCGGCCTACCTCTTGAAGATACTAGATAGCTACTTCGAGGATAGAGTGTTAGAGTACGATACTGAGGATGGTCCCATGGAATACAACATAACAGCTGGAGTTCCACAAGGTTCCGTTCTGGGGCCAATCTTGTGGATCATTATGTATGACAACATACTAAAGCTACGAATCCCAGATGAAGCAGAAGTGATAGGGTTTGCCGATGACATCGCGATAGTGGTGTCTGCAAAGCACCTGGATGAAATTGAGATGATCACTAACGAGGCGATTGCAATAGTGAGGGACTGGCTGGAATCCGTTGGCCTGGAACTGGCGGAGCACAAAACAGAAGCAGTGCTGATTAGTAGCCGTAAAAAACGGGAAACGGTGTCGTTTAAGGTTGGGAACCACGTCATAAAGTCCAAAGAAGCGGTAAAATATTTGGGAATTATGCTTGATGACAGATTAAACTTCAAGAGTCACATAGATTATACGTGCGGAAAAGCATCGAGGGTGTACTCGGCACTCTCCAATATGCTACCAAATGTTGGTGGCCCAAGAAGCAGTAGACGTCATCTTCTGTCCAGAGTGGTAAGCTCAGTGCTACTGTACGGGGCTCCGATCTGGTCAGAGTCACTGGATGTAAAATGCTACAGGAGACGGTTGGCACAAGTCTATAGGCTAAGCACCCTTAGGGTCATCAGTGCATATAGAACCACCCCAGAAGAAGCAGCATGCGTCATAGCCGGAATGATACCGATTGATATCATGGCGAACGAGGCGAAAAGAATATATGAGGCTAAGAAACACAGTTCTACAGTCGGTTAGGCTATCCAAACGACAGAAAGAGCCAAATCCGTGCAAAGTTGGCAGGAACGTTGGGATAATGCGACGAAAGGACGTTGGACACACAGATTGATTCCGAATATCAAACCCTGGATGAATCGCAAACACGGAGAGATGAATTACCATTTAACCCAATTCCTAACAGGACACGGTGGGTACCGAAGCTATCTGCATCGCTTTGGGCATGATGACACTCCTCTTTGTCCAACGTGCAATAAAGTAGAAAACCTGGAACACGTATTATTCGAGTGTCCGCGATTTGAGACTGAGAGAATGGACCTGTGTATTACCATAAACACAAACTTAGGTCCGGACAACATAGTGGATGAAATGCTGAAATCACAGCAAATATGGGATGCCTGCTGCGCTATCATAACTAAGGTGCAAAAGGAGCTAAGGCGATTAGAAGCGGCTAGAAACGTGTGAGTAGAAATACTAAGACCGCCCCCCATTGTAATACTTTGCGGTGGTCCCGGGGGGAATAACGGTCCGGCGAGAGGAGGCGGTTTTAGTGGGTAAAAATCCCACACGGCGGTAAGTACGCTTATCGTGTCTTTTGAAGATTTCCCCTCCTCGAAAAAAAAAAACACACACACACACACACACACACACACACACACACCCGTGGGGAGTGGCAGGATCTCCCATCGGGCGCGTCCCCAGGTTGCGGATATGGGGAAGGCCCTAACCGGCATGCCGGCGGGTAGGTGGGAAATAAAATACCATCCGTGGACAGAAACTGATAGGGGAAGGCTACCCCGAATAAGAAACCAAAAATGAGTGAGAGAAATGAAAACTCGTTTACGGCGCAAAGGGTGATTACCTTAGTGCCGGCGGCTTCCGGGAGTGAGCAAGCGGGCTCCCAGCCGTCGTTATCCATCGACCGCAGTGCTTCAGTAGTGGGAAACTTGGCTACTGAAGTTCATAGAACTACAAGTGTTGGAAGTCTTTCTGAAGAAGAAACGGGTGCTATAAGCCAGTTTATACTTTCGAAACGAGAAGTACCTGTGTATGTGACAGGTGCCGGGAACATAGATCCATTAAGGAAAAGCCATATGTTCCAGAGATCGCCTCAAAACATCCAAAAGAACATGTCTCTGTCGTTCTCTGAGCTTACGGAGGAAAACACTTTACCGAGGCCATTCCAAAAAAGCAGTAGGCCTCCTCGATCGCCTGCGACGTTCCGTCCAAGGACTGTAGACGATGAAACGTCTGAGTCACTGTCGGATGTTTATGAGCCAGATCCTCTTACTCGGATGGGTGCGAAAATTGATCGCCCCTGCGAGTACATCAGAGGAAGGAATAACGTGCACCATGAAATAAAGAAGCTGGTCACGTCAATCAAAAATCTGTATGTCGAACATGCACAGGGTGGAGGGGAAGACGAGCGTCGGACAACGCAGACAATTGCGAAATTGGCTAAGCAAATAACTGTGTGCTGTGAGACCCAAACTTCCCCAACCATATCTAACCAGTCTAACCAGGGAAATAATAAGGAGGAAACTGTTCTGGCGGATAGTGAAATAACGACCGCAACCAATAGCAAAAGGAGGAGGTCGAAACAAGACTCACCCAATGACCATGCACAAAAGAAAGGGAAACAGAAGAGAGCTGGCGAAACCCCAGCACTGGGAACTACGAGCCTAAATCCAAACCCAGGCATAGATGAACCCAACAAACCTGATAATGTAAGGGACCCTGGGTGGCAGGTGGTGGAGAAAAAAAAGAGAAAGCCACGTGAAATAATTCCGCGGCATCGCCCTGATGCTATTAAAATTACCCAAACTGGAGCAATGTCGTATGCGGATATGCTAAAAAAATTTAAAGGGGATCCAAATCTTAATGACCTCTCTGGTAAGGTGGCTAGGATTCGTAGAACCGAAAAAGGCGAATTTCTTCTAGAGTAAGAGAAAGATGTACATCCCAAGGAACTTGGATTTCAAAGTGCAATAGAACACGCTCTTGGTAGTGATGCACAAATCCAAACACTTACGCAGATTGACGAGGTTGTAGTCGAAATTAAAGATATTGATGAGACCACAACAAAGGAAGAGATACATGAGGCGATCACATCCAAGTTTGAGGGTGCGAAAGATCTCCCGATAGAATGTATCAAGTCGCTGAGAGCTGCTTATAGAGGCACCCAAACAGCAGTGGTGACTGTACCAACCTCGACAGCCAAAGTGATGAAAAATGAAGGGAAAGTACGAATTGGATGTGTGATCTGTCGTATACGTGAAAAAACGTTACCTTTAAGGTGCTTCAAATGCTGGCAGTATGGACATATGGCCAAGTCATGTAAAAGTGATGTTGATCGTTCTGGCCTCTGCTACAAATGCGGAAGAAATGGCCACAAAGTAAAAGAATGCAAGGAAGAAGCGAGTTGTATGCTTTGCCAGCGAAGGACGAACCATAATCATATAGCAGGGAGTGGCCGGTGTACGGCCTACATGTTGGCACTTAGAAGAGCACGACGACAATGAAGTTTGTCCAGCTCAACCTAAACCACTGTGAAGTTGCACAGGAAGTACTAGCCCAAACAGTGCATGAAACAAGAGTAGATGTCGCCATTTTGTGCGAACAGCACAAAAATATGGAGCGATGCAATTGGGCAACTGATCAAACTGGTAAAGCTGCCATATGGACCTGTAGCAGACGGACCATGCAGAAGAACAGCAGTAATTCCACCGCACCATTCGTACGAGCAGATGTTGACGGCTTACATATCTATAGCTGCTATGCACCACCTAGCGCTACAATTGAGGAGTTTGAATACTTCCTGGACCAACTGGTCGCCGATGCGCGAACGCGTAGCCCTGTTATCATTGCTGGTGATTTCAATGCCTGGGCAACTGAATGGGGCAGTAAAGAAACGAATAGAAGAGGAACAGCACTGCTCGAGGCATTTTCTTCCATAGACGTTGTGTTGTTCAACACTGGTGATACACCGACGTTTCGCAAAGGTGGCTCCTCCTCCGTAATTGACCTTACATTCGGTAGCAGCTGCTTGTTGAGAGTGTTGACCAAATGGGAAGTCAGTGAGCACTATACGCATAGTGACCACCAAGCCATACTCTTCGAAATAAAACTGGCTAGGGAAGGTAATCAGAAAAAACATATAAGGAAATCTGCAGGCTGGAAAGCAAATACGTTTGAAGAGGACTTATTTATGCTATCATTGGAGAAACCGGGCCTCTCGGGATGTGCCAATGCAAACGCGGGACAGATTATGAACATGATCACCAACACCTGCAGTGCATCTATGGTAGAAAGGCGGCTAGACAATCGTCGTCCACCAGCATACTGGTGGACTGAGCAGATTGCACAATTGCGACGGAAATGCCTTAATGCAAGGAGGAAACTGCACCAAAATTACCTGGATGCCCGGAATAAATTTAAGCAGGCCATTAAAGTAAGGAAACGCCAATGCTGGAAAGAGCTATGCGAAGAAGTGGATCGTCACCCATGGGGGAGACCCTACAAAATCGTTATGAAAAAGCTTAAAAAGGTAAATGAATCGCCGCCCACCTGCCCAGCGATACTACGTAGAATTGTAACTGCTCTATTTCCGCAGCAAGATGATGTGATCCCTGACGTGATCCGAGTCCCTGGCATGGAAGAAATACCGCCGATATCAACAGAAGAGCTCACCAAGGCGTGTCAACGTTTTGGGAATTCAAAGGCTCCTGGGCCTGACAATATCCCTAATATTGCACTAAAGGTTGCAATACAAGCCAGACCGGATGAATTTAAGGAACTATATAATTCCTGTCTCAGAGAGGGAGTATTCCCTAAACGATGGAAGAGACAGCGTCTGGTCCTGTTGAAAAAAAACAGGAACCAGCCGGGTGAACCATCCTCCTACAGACCATTATGCATGCTGGATACGTCTGGCAAAGTGCTGGAGAGAATCATATACAGCCGACTAGAGAAAGCTGTGGAGAACGCTGGAGATCTTGCTGAGAGGCAGTACGGGTTTCGGAAGGCCCGATCGACGATAGACGCCATCCAACACGTCGTCCAAATAGCCAAGAACGCCACAGATGGGAAAAGATGGAAAGGAGGCTCAAAAAAGTACTGTGCCGTTGTCACCTTGGATGTTAAGAACGCATTCAACTCGGCCAAATGGAGCTGTATTCTAAATGCACTGCAGACGTTACAAGTACCAGTGTACCTAAGAAGTATCATCGCTGACTATTTTAATGATAGAATGCTGACGTATGACATGGATGACGGTGTGAAGACATACAATGTTTCGGGTGGTGTACCTCAAGGATCTGTATTGGGGCCGCTACTGTGGAATATCATGTACGATGGTATCCTAAGGCTCCGTGTACCTGATGATGTGGAAATCGTAGGTTTTGCTGATGATGTTGCAGTCGTAGTGGTTGCAAAAACTATAGATGAAATAACAGAAATAAGTAGGTTGACAATCATAATAATAAAAAGGTGGTTGATGACATGTGGGCTTGAACTTGCTGATCATAAAACCGAAGCAGTTCTAGTTACCAGTAGGAAGGTGAAAGAAACCGTAACAATTGATGTAGGTGGAATCTTAACCCACTCACAGCATTCATTACGATATCTGGGTGTGGAAATAGATGCGCGTTTAAACTTTAAGGAGCACATAAAGATAGTGAGCAGGAAAGCTGCCAGTGTGTCTGCAGCTCTTTCCCGTATCATGCCCAACACTGGAGGGTCTAGACAATGTCGTAGAATGCTGCTGGCAAACGTCGTAACCTCCATCATTCTCTATGGATCGCCTGTATGGGGTGATGCGATGGACTTCGAAACATATAGACGCAAATTGGTGTCGGTGTATCGCCTAAGTGCACTCAGAGTGACTTGTGCCTTCCGCACAGTATCTACTGACGCGGCACTCGTTATTGCTGGGATGATTCCAATTGAACTCCTTGCGAGGGAGAGGAAGAAATGGTATCCCAATCGTGTACAACCAGGAAGCAGAGCACTAGAACGCGCCTCAACAATGATAGAATGGCAAAGACGATGGGATTGTTCGGAAAAGGGTCGCTGGACTTACCGTCTCATACCATCCATTGAAAAATGGATAAATACGCAACACGGCGAAGTTAACCACTACCTGACGCAACTGATAAGTGGACATGGCTGTTTTGGTGCATACCTATGCAGGTTCAAGATTGTCCTGCTTGCAGAGGTACACAAGAAGATGTGGAGCACATTTTTTTCCAATGCCCACGATTTGAGGATACTCGAAGGGAACTGTCAGCTGTCCTAGGGCAGCGTCCAACACCAGAAAACATAGCGCAACTAATGCTTGACTCTGAGGAAGGATGGAATGCTGTAAGCCATATGGCGACAGTGGTACTGAATGAGCTGAGGCGCCTAGAGCGTGCAAGAGCAGAACAACATGCCGTGATTTGATAGCGGTGACAAACTCAATCCAAGATTGAGGCGCTACAGGGAGAACAATGAGCCAAATGGCTGGTCACCTCCATGTGAAGTAATGCCTAACGATAGTTCCGCATGGAGGATGTGAAAGCGGCGAGTGTGTGGTTTTTAGGTGGTAGGAATCCGCCACTAATGCTGAGGTGTTTGTCCCATCGACGCATCGTCTTCCGAAGATTTTCCACACGTTACCCAACCCCACAAAAAAAAAAAAAAAAAAAACACACACACGTGGGGAGTGGCAGGATCTCCCATCGGGCGCGTCCCCAGGTTGCGGATAGGGGAAGGCCCTAACCTGCATGCCGGCGGATAGGTGGGAAATAAAATACCATCCGTGGACAGAAACTGATAGGGGAAGGCTACCCCGAATTAGAAACCAAAAATGAGTGAGAGAAATGAAAACTCGTTTACGGCGCAAAGGGTGATTACCTTACTGCCGGCGGCCTCCGGGAGTGAGCAAGCGGGCTCCCAGCCGTCGTTATCCATCGACCGCAGTGCTTCAGTAGTGGGAAACTTGGCTACTGAAGTTCATAGAACTACAAGTGTTGGAAGTCTTTCTGAAGAAGAAACGGGAGCTATAAGCCAGTTTATACTTTCGAAACGAGAAGTACCTGTGTATGTGACAGGTGCCGGGAACATAGATGATCCATTTAGGAAAAGCCATATGTTCCAGAGATCGCCTCCAAACATCCAAAAGAACATGTCCCTGTCGTTCTCTGAGCTTACAGGGCCGGAGGAAAACACTTTACCGAGGCCATTCCAAAAAAGCAGTAGGCCTCCTCGATCGCCTGCGACGTTCCGTCCAAGGACTGTAGACGATGAAACGTCTGATTCACTGTCGGATGTTTATGAGCCAGATCCTCTTACTCGGATGGGTGCGAAAATTGATCGCCTCTGCGAGTACATCAGAGAAAGGAATAACGTGCACCATGAAATAAAGAAGCTGGTTACGTCAATCAAAAATCTGTATGTCGAATATGCACAGGGTGGAGGGAAAGACGAGCGTCGGACAACGCAGACAATTGCGAAATTGGCTAAGCAAATAACTGTGTGCTGTGAGACCCAAACTTCCCCAACCATATCTAACCAGTCTAACCAGAGAAATAATAAGGAGGAAACTGTTCTGTTGGATAGTGAAATAACGACCGCAACCAATAGCAAAAGGAGGAGGTCGAAACAAGACTCACCCAATGACCATGCACAAAAGAAAGGGAAACAGAAGAGAGCTGGCGAAACCCCAGCACTGGGAACTACGAGCCTAAATCCAAACCCAGGCATAGATGAACCCAACAAGCCTGATAATGTAAGGGACCCTGGCTGGCAGGTGGTGGAGAAAAAAAAAGAGAAAACCACGTGAAAGAATTCCGCGGCATCGTCCTGATGCTATTAAAATTACCCAAACTGGAGCAATGTCGTATGCGGATATGCTAAAAAAATTGAAAGGGGACCCAAATCTTAATGACCTCTCTGGTAAGGTGGCTCGGATTCGTAGAACCGAAAAAGGCGATCTTCTTCTAGAGTTAGAGAAAGATGTACATCCCAAGGAACTTGGATTTCAAAGTGCAATAGAACACGCTCTTGGTAGTGATGCACAAATCCAAACACTTACGCAGATTGACGAGGTTGTAGTCGAAATTAAAGATATTGATGAGACCACAACAAAGGAAGAGATACATGAGGCGATCACATCCAAGTTTGAGGGTGCGAAAGATCTCCCGATAGAATGTATCAAGTCGCTGAGAGCTGTTTATAGAGGCACCCAAACAGCAGTGGTGACTGTACCAACCTCGACAGCCAAAGTGATGAAAAATGAAGGGAAAGTACGAATTGGATGGGTGATCTGTCGTATACGTGAAAAAACGTTACCTTCAAGGTGCTTCAAATGCTGGCAGTATAGACATATGGCCAAGTCATGTAAAAGTGATGTTGATCGTTCTGGCCTCTGCTACAAATGCGGAAGAAATGGCCACAAAGTAAAAGAATGCAAGGAAGAAGCGAGTTGTATGCTTTGCCAGCGAAGGACGAACCATAATCATATAGCAGGGAGTGGCCGGTGTACGGCCTACATGTTGGCACTTAGAAGAGCACGACGACAATGAAGTTTGTCCAGCTCAACCTAAACCACTGTGAAGTTGCACAGGAAGTACTAGCCCAAACAGTGCATGAAACAAGAGTAGATGTCGCCATTTTGTGCTGCCATATGGACCTGTAGCAGACGGACCATGCAGGAGAACAGCAGTAATTCCACCGCACCATTCGTACGAGCAGATATTGACGGCTTACATATCTATAGCTGCTATGCACCACCTAGCGCTACAATTGAGGAGTTTAAATACTTCCTGGACCAACTGGTCGCCATTGCGCGAATGCGTTGCCCTGTTATCATTGGTGATTTCAATGCCTGGGCAACTGAATGGGGCAGTAAAGAAACGAATAGAAGAGGAACAGCGCTGCTCGAGGCATTTTCTTCCATAGACGTTGTGTTGTTCAACACTGGTGATACACCGACGTTTTGCAAAGGTGGCTCCTCCTCCGTAATTGACCTTACATTCGGTAGCAGCTGCTTGTTGAGAGTGTTGACCAAATGGGAAGTCAGTGAGCACTATACGCATAGTGACCACCAAGCCATACTCTTCGAAATAAAACTGGCTAGGGAAGGTAATCAGAAAAAACATATAAGGGAATCTGCAGGCTCGAAAGCAAATACGTTTGAAGAGGACTTATTTATGCTATCATTGGAGAAACCGGGCCTCTCGGGATGTGCCAATGCAAAAGCGAGACAGATTATGAACATGATCACCAACACCTGCAGTGCATCTATGGTAGAAAGGCGGCTAGACAATCGTCGTCCACCAGCATACTGGTGGACTGAGCAGATTGCACAATTGCGACGGAAATGCCTTAATGCAAGGAGGAAACACCAACGTGCTTGGGGTACAGAGACCTATTCTAGCCTGCACCAAAATTACCTGGATGCCCGGAATAAATTTAAGCAGGCCATTAAAGTAAGGAAACGCCAATGCTGGAAAGAGCCATGCGAAGAATTGGATCGTCACCCATGGGGGAGACCCTACAAAATCGTTATGAAAAAGCTTAAAAAGGCAAATGAATCGCCGCCCACCTGCCCAGCGATACTACGTAGAATTGTAACTGCTCTATTTCCGCAGCAAGATGATGTGATCCCTGACGTGATCCGAGTACCTGGCATGGAAGAAATACCGCCGATATCAACAGAAGAGCTCACCAAGGCGTGTCAACGTTTTGGGAATTCAAAGGCTCCTGGGCCTGACAATATCCCTAATATTGCACTAAAGGTTGCAATACAAGCCAGACCGGATGAATTTAAGGAACTATATAATTCCTGTCTCAGAGAGGGAGTATTCCCTAAACGATGGAAGAGAAAGCGTCTGGTCCTGTTGAAAAAAAACAGGAACCAGCCGGGTGAACCATCCTCCTACAGACCATTATGCATGCTGGATACGTCTGGCAAAGTGCTGGAGAGAATCATATACAGCCGACTAGAGAAAGCTGTGGAGAACGCTGGAGATCTTGCTGAGAGGCAGTACGGGTTTCGGAAGGCTCGATCGACGATAGACGCCATCCAACACGTCGTCCAAATAGCCAAGAACGCCACAGATGGGAAAAGATGGAAAGGAGGCTCAAAAAAGTACTGTGCCGTTGTCACCTTGGATGTTAAGAACGCATTCAACTCAGCCAAATGGAGCTGTATTCTTAATGCACTGCAGACGTTACAAGTACCAGTGTACCTAAGAAGTATCATCGCTGACTATTTTAATGATAGAATACTGACGTATGACACGGATGACGGTGTGAAGACATACAATGTTTCGGGTGGTGTATCCCAAGGATCTGTATTGGGGCCGCTACTGTGGAATATCATGTACGATGGTATCCTAAGGCTCCGTGTACCTGATGATGTGGAAATCGTAGGTTTTGCTGATGATGTTGCAGTCGTAGTGGTTGCAAAAACTATAGCTGATGAAATAACAGAAATAAGTAGGTTGACAATCAAAATAATAAAAAGGTGGTTGATGCGTCTTGAACTTGCTGATCATAAAACCGAAGCAGTTCTGGTTTCCAGTAGGAAGGTGAAAGAAACCGTAACAATTCATGTAGGTGGAATCTTAACCCACTCACAGCATTCATTACGATATCTGGGTGTGGAAATAGATGCGCGTTTAAACTTTAAGGAGCACATAAAGATAGTGAGCAGGAAAGCTGCCAGTGTGTCTGCAGCTCTCTCCCGTATCATGCCCAACACTGGAGGGTCTAGACAATGTCGTAGAATGCTGCTGGCAAACGTCGTAACCTCCATCATTCTCTATGGATCGCCTGTATGGGGTGATGCGATGGACTTCGAAACATATAGACGCAAATTGGTATTGGTGTATCGCCTAAGTGCACTCAGAGTGACTTGTGCCTTCCGCACAGTATCTACTGACGCGGCACTCGTTATTGCGGGGATGATCCCAATTGAACTCCTTGCGAGGGAGAGGAATAAATGGTACCCCAATCGTGTACAACCAGGAAGCAGAGCACTAGAACGCGCCTCAACAATGATAGAATGGCAAAGACAATGGGATTGTTCGGAAAAGGGTCGCTGGACTTACCGTCTCATACCATCCATTGAAAAATGGCTAAATAGGCAACACGGCGAAGTTAACCACTACCTGACGCAACTGATAAGTGGACATGGCTGTTTTGGTGCATACCTATGCAGGTTCAAGCACACTGATACTCCAGATTGTCCTGCTTGCAGAGGTACACAAGAAGATGTGGAGCACATTTTTCACCAATGCCAACGATTTGAGGATACTCGAAGGGAACTGTCAGCTGTTCTAGGGCAGCGTCCAACACCAGAAAACATAGCGCAACTAATGCTTGACTCTGAGGAAGGATGGAATGCTGTAAGCCATATGGCGACAGTGGTACTGAATGAGCTGAGGCGCCTAGAGCGTGCAAGAGCAGAACAACATGCCGTGATTTGATAGCGGTGACAAACTCAATCCAAGATTGAGGCGCTACAGGGAGAACAATGAGCCAAATGGCTGGTCACCTCCATGTGAAGTAATGTCTAACGATAGTTTCGCATGGAGGATGTGAAAGCGGCGGGTGTGTGGTTTTTAGGTTGTAGGAATCCGCCACTATTGCTGAGGTGTTTGTCCCACCGACGCATCGTCTTCCGAAGATTTTCCACACGTTACCCAACCCCACAAAAAAAAAAAAAAAAACACACACACACACACACACACACACACACACACACACACACACACACACACACACACACACACACACACACACACACACACACACCGCTTCCCGTGGGAGTTGCAAGTCTCCTATCGGGCGCGCCCCCAGGTGGCGGATAGGGGGTTGCCCTCACTGGTTTACCGGCGGGTAAGTGGGAAATAATATACCACTCGTGGACCAAAACTTGCAGAAGCGTCTGTTCACCAGGAGGTGCGGCTTCGTACGTGGGAGTGGAATCCAGAAGCGTCTGTCTATAGTGAGCGGCTTTCTGGTCAGCGTCTGTTCTCCGGGAAGAGCGGCTGCGTAAAAGGTCCTGGCAGTAGGCTAAAAATGCTAGGGGCGGATCCCTGAATAAAAATCCAAGATGCCAGATCAGGAGAAAAAAAATTGACTACGGTGCAGGGAGTAGGAAACCCAGTACCGGCGGTTTTTGGGAGTGGGCAAGCGGGCTCCCAGCCGTCGTCATCCAGTAACCGCAATATTCCAGCATTGGAGAACTTGGCTGTTGGTGCATTAAATACTACAAGTATGCGTTCGACAGAGGCGGAAGCCTTTTTTAGGAGCAACCGAGTGACGAGGTCACCAGTAAAGGAAAATCAGCCTAGTGTGGCAGCACTTCCGCCACTCGATCTCGAACCAAGGCAGAAGGCAGCGAGCGAGAGCGATGGTAATGTAATCGACCAGAGACTACAGAAACTAAAGTCGCATATCGAGAGCTTGCAATTGTATGTGAAGGATAGGCACAACGTCCATCAGGAGATAAAAAGGATGCTGCGTCTGATCAGGGCATCTTTTGGCGATCTTGAGTTGGAGATCAGATGCGTGAGTACCAGAGCTGAGGACACCATCCAACAAGCAAAAGAAGCGGTTAGAGTACCTCACAATTAAATCCTCAAACCACAAGTATAGGAGGAATATTAGTGGAAAATACCCTTCCGGAAATAATGACGCCTCCATCGGGCCAAACTGGCACCGGTGGGGACTCAGTGAAGAGAAGAAGGGAAAATGAAAAGGGGAGTGATCCGTCCGGGCAAACCCCCGATCAAAAAAAGAAAAGAGATGATACCAGGATGGTAAACCCGGTGAACAGGAAGGAAACCGATGTAAGCACGGGCGAAAATTTAGGATTGGAAGGGCAGGATGAAAATCCGGAAGAATGGACGAAAGTAACCATCAAATCAGCCAGAAAGAAGAAGAGTAGAGGCGCAAGAAAGCGCAAGAAATCGAAACCGGACGCTATAATCGTTGAACAACTAGGAGATGTCTCATACGCCGATATTCTCCGCAAAGTGAAGTGCGACCCGAACCTGAAAGAGCTAGGTGAGAATTTTGGCCGCATTAGAAGAACCCGGGGAGGCGAAATGCTGCTCGAATTCAATAGAGACTCCAATAAGAAGAGCTCTGACTATTGGGAGCTGGTAAAAACTACGTTAGGAGAACAGGCCAAGGTTAGAGCCCTATCGCAGGAAATCACCCTAGAATGCAGGGACTTAGATGAAATTACAACGAAAGAGGACATCCAGCAGGCGCTTAAAGCTTTCGGGCTGGAAAACTTGCACGAATCTGCTATCAAGAATTTGAGGAAAGGGTATGGGGGCACACAGATAGCAATAATTAGTTTACATGTGGAAGCAGCATACAAACTATTAAACGCCGGGAAAGTAAAGATTGGCTGGGTAGTTTGTAAAGTTAGGGAGCTGGTCTTAATGTCTTAACAAAATTACATGATCGCACCAATGTGCACAGAGAAATTAAGAAGATGATACGCATGATTAAACTATCATATAATGAGGTGGAAAAGGAGTTCGAAGCTCTTACAGAGAGAACGGAGAGAGCTGAGGCATCTCTTGCAAACGATGGGGACAGAACAAACCAGGAACCTGAGACGGACGTGTTGTTGTCAAATCAGGTAACATTTCCTCTAAAGTCAAAACCGTTGATTAGTGAAATTTTAAATATATCACTAAAACAAGATAAGAGAATAGGTGGAACGGTGGACATACCAAAGGATGAACCGAGTAAGAGAAGGCGGGATTCACCGGGTCAAAGTGAAACACAAATCTAGGCTAAAAAACGCAACACAAAAAGCGTACTAACTCCGGGAATAGATAATTGGACACTAGAAGCTAGGCCAGACTGGCAAAAAGTCAAGCCGAAAAAAAGAAAACGGAAATGGAGAAGACAGCCTCGACCTGATGCTCTGTTAATCAAAAAGAAGGGGGATATCTCGTATGCTGATTTGCTACTGAAGATGAAGGCAGACTCTCAGCTCAAAGGGTTGGGAGAAAAGGTGACGCATATACGTCAAACCGCCAAGGGAGATCTGTTATTGGAGTTGGAAAGCACTGGCGATCAACCTCAAACAGCTATTTTCCAATCCCAATTACAGGGCATTATTGGCCAAGAAGCCGACGTTAGAACCTTGTCACAGGAAACCCTAATAGAAACGAAACTACATCCGAAGATGTACTACAAGCTTTGGAATCGCAGGTGGAAGAAACAAAAGGTACTACTACTGTGAAGACGCTTAGAGCATCTTATCGTGGGACGCAAATGGCAGTGATTAGCATGCCAAGAAAGGTGGCGGATCAAGTCTTAACAAGAGGCAAAATAAGGATCGGATGGGTGATTTGTCGTATAAGGGAGGCTTTTAAGCAGGCTAAAGAGTTTTAAATGCTTTGAGTTTGGTCACCTGGCGCAAAAATGTAGGAGTGAAAACGACGGATCTAATCTGTATATAAAATGTGGTAAAGAAGGTCATCTTGCAAAACAGTGCAAGAATGACCCAAAATGCGTGCTTTGTAGCGAGGAAGCTGTTGGGGGAAATAAACATACAACGGGTAGTTGGAAGTGCCCTGCATATAAGAAGGCGCTAGACAGAATGCTGGTCAAATGAGATTGATCCAACTAAATCTCAACCATTGTGAAGCTGCACAAGACCTGCTGCAGCAAACTGTACGTGAAATAGGCGCTGACATTGCTATTGTATGCGAACAATATAAACAGCTCGATAGCAATACGTGGGCATCAGACTATTCAAAAAAAGCGGCTGTTTGGGCCTGTGGTAACCGCCCCTTTCTGGAGAAGCCCAGTGGCGGAGAATCTGGCTTTGTGAGAGTGAAGATCGATGGTATTCACATTTATAGCTGTTATGCCCACCCTAGTGCTACCCTTGATGAATTCAAAATCTTCCTAGATCGACTAGTTAGTGACGCGCGAAACCTAAACCCTCTGTTGATAGCTGGGGATTTTAATGCTTGGGCTGTTGAGTGGGGCAGCCGAGAGACTAATGTTAGAGGTAAAGCGCTACTGGAAGCATTTTCTCTATTACCAGTTGCGATGTTGAATGTTGGTAGTACATCCACTTTCCGTAGGGGTGGCGCTAGCTCGATAATTGATCTCACATGGGTTAGCGAGGGCCTTTTAAATAGAATAGTGAGTTGGGAAGTTAGTGAACAATATACACATAGTGATCACCAGAAGTGATTTCAGAATCAACAAAAAGGTTTATCGAGTGGAAACAAACAATGTTTGATGAAAAGTTATTTGTCTGTATGCTGGAGGACATTACTTTGTCCGGAACTGCGGATAGCAAAGTGAACCAAATTGTAGATCATATCACAAGAGCTTGTGATGCAGCAATGCCGCGGAAAACTAGGGATAATCGGAAAAAAGAAGTGTTCTGGTGGACCGAGGAAATAGCCCAGCTTCGTAGAGAATGCCTTCGAGCTAGACGTTTATACCAACGTGCTAGATTGGAAACTAGGGAAGATCTACGCAAGCAGTACTGTGTCGCCCGCTCTATACTCAAGCGTGCAATTAAAGCAAGCAAACAAAGATGTTTTCAAGAATTGTGTGAAGAAGTTGATCGGGACCCCTGAGGTAGACCTTATAAAATGGTTATGAAAAAGGTTAAGGGTGCATATGTACCATGCCCATCATGCCCACGAGTGCTGAAAAATATAGTCACGTCACTGTTTCCACAACAACCAGACTGTACGGTTAATGTCGAAGCAACAGGAGGCGGAGAAATATTCCCATTAATTACAAAGGAGGAAGTGCTTAAAGCATGTAGCAAATTGAAGAATAACAAAGCTCCGGGGCCTGATAAAATCCCCAATATTGCCATTAAATCGGCGGTCCGCTCATACCCAGAGTTGTTTGTAAACTTATTCAACTCATGCATGGAGGAAGGAGTATTTCCAGAGCAATGGAAATTACAACGTTTGGTACTATTGCCTAAAGCGAAGAAGGCGCTCGATGATCCATCTTCCTACCGGCCAATCTGCTTGCTAGATACTGCAGGTAAATTATTTGAAAGAATTATATGTGAGCGACTACAGGAGGCCATTAAAAACAAAGGAGACTTGGCGGAGAACCAATATGGGTTCCGTAAAGCTCGCTCTACCATTGAAGCGATTAAACTCGTAGTGGATACGGCGCGAGAGGCAATATCTGGTGATAGATGGAAAGGAGGTTCTAAAAAGTACTGTGCGGTAGTTACATTAGATGTGAAAAATGCATTTAACTCGGCGAGTTGGGATTGCGTATTAAACGCGCTAATCAATAAAGAGGTCCCTCTGTATTTACTTAAAATGGTGGCTAATTATTTTAGGCAACGAGTTTTGAAGTATGAAACCGACGAAGGTACTAAATACCATCACATTTCTGGAGGTGTACCACAGGGGCCTGTGCTGGCACCCACATTGTGGAATGCCATGTACGATAACATTTTTAGACTACCGTTACCAGAAGAAGCAATGGTGGTTGGTTTTGCTGATGATGTTGCTATTGTAGTTGTTGCAAAGTAAAAGTAAGTTACAAAGAAGAGGTGGAAGAAATCTGCAATTGGAGTATAAAAATAATTCAGGATTGGTTATCATCTGTGGGTTTACAGTTGGCGGAGCACAAAACAGAAGCAGTGCTCATCACCAGTAGGAAAAGATTGGAATTCATGACGGTGGAAGTTGGTGGTCAACGGATCCAGTCAAAACAATCTATTAATTATTTGGGAGTAATAATTGATGCTAGAATATCCTTTAAATCGCATTTGGAAACCGCTGGGGAAAAAGCTGGAAAAGTGAACGCGGCGTTAATGCGAATTATGCCAAACTCAGGGGGGGCCCGCCAGAGCCGTAAACTGTTACTGAGCAGTGTGGTGACGTCTATTTTGATGTATGGAGCACCAATCTGGGCCAGTGCTATGGAGAAAAGTACATACAAGCAACCGGTGGCATCTGCTTATAGGTTAAATGCTTTGAGGGTGGTTACTTCATTTAGAACGGTATCGGATGAAGCCGTGTGTCTACTGGCTGGTATGCCTCCAGTTGACTTATTGGCTAAGGAGCGTGAAAGAATATATTCTCGCCGTGCAAATGGGGATAAGAGAGGAAATCGTATTGTGGCTCGCGCGGAGACCGTTAACATGTGGCAGCAGCGTTGGGACAGCTCGGGAAAAGGCCGGTGGACCCATCGGTTAGTCCCTTCGGTAGTTAAATGGCTAGATAGGAAACATGGAGAGATTGACTTCTATTTATGCCAATTTCTGACGGGGCATGGTTGTTTTCGCGCTTATTTACATAAAATTAAGCAAGATGATTCCCCTTATTGCCCAATGTGCGAAGGAAAGCTGGAGAACGTCGAACATGTATTTTTTGACTGCCCGCGCTTCGAAGAACAAAGATTGGGACTATATAGGTCTGTGGGAAATGACTTATCACCGTTAACAGTTGTGGATTATATGCTGCAGTCCGAAAAAATTTGGGAGGTGGTGTGTAAAATGAGTGCAAGGATTATTAAGAAGCTGAGAAGTCTAGAAAAAAATAGACAAAGATAACAAAGTTAGATGGCAGCTAAGGCTGAGCTTGTTCTCGCGAAATAATACATAACAGTAGTTCCACGAGACAACTATAGGCATAAGAATTTGGGGGTTAGGGTTTAGTCCGACACTCTCACATGTTTATGGATTAGGTCCACATGTGAGGTCTTATGAAGATTCCCCCCTCCACCACAAAAAAAAAAAAAAAACACACACACACACACACACACACCCGGGCAGAGACAAGGGAAGCACACCCCAACCGGGCGCCTCCCAGGTGGCGAATAGGGGAAGCTCGCCAGAAATGGAGGGTACCGGGGAAATAAAATACTCGGGGCGGACCAAAGCCAAGGGAAGGTACCCTTGTAAAACTAAACCACATTTATACAAAGATGCAGAGCGATATGGAAAAACAAGTATTACCCCAGGTGAGTTCCGATCTCACCATTCGTTACGATCGAGTGGAAGCCTCGGTGGCGGATGCATACTCCAAGGATTCTGGGGGGGAGCAAAATATCGCGGAAACGGAAATGGAACATTCGACCAAGACGGGGGGCTCGTGTTTGTAGCACCGAATCCAATAGCGTTGGACATGGAGTTGGCACCTTCAATTCACCCATACAGGAGTCCCAGTGAAGGAGATATCCCCAGTATGGGACTTCGCCTTGAGACACCGCAGTACATGAGGATGGGCTGCCTAATTAAGAAGCTCATGGAATTCGTTGGTCCACGACACAACGTTCACAAGGACATTAAAAAAATGGTGGCTAGCTTACAAACTGTGTATGATAGACTCGGAGTGGAGCTACACACCGCTTCTAACGAAACGCAAACCAGCCCGACCGTACAGAGATGTTGGGCACAGGCTGGTGGCACACCAGACGAGGCGCAAGGGATTCAGGACGGTTCCAACATGAAGGAGAGAAAGGCCTCGTCCCCGCTTAACAACCAGTTGCGGGCGGCTAAACAAGCACAGAGGCGCACGAATACAGTGCCAACAACACCCCCAAGAATCGTGAATTCGAATTCGAGAGGGGAAACCAGCGGGAGCGACACCAGGCGGGTGGAGATACCTCCTCAAGCGACTCCCGATCCGGGGCGTGAGCGGCAGAAGAATCAGGCAGGAACATCCGCTGATGCAGTCCGTGAGGAAGAACACTGGCAGCAGGCCGGCCGCAGAAAGAAGAAGAAGAAAAAGAAGGCACCGGCAAAAGTTCGACGGAAACCACTTCCACCGAACTCGTTAGTGGTCCACAAGGCGCAGGACGAGATGACCTACGCCGCCATAATACAGAAGGTGAAGACAGACTGCCTTGAAAGACATCGGGCAGAAAGTGGAAAGAATGAGGAGGACGGCAGGAGGCAACCTGCTGATCGTGTTTGCGAGAACAGAAGAGAAGGAGATGGAGACCTACCGGGCAACTATTAGGGAAACCCTCAAGGACGAAGCTACAGTGGAGATGAAGATCCCGGAGTCGGAGATAGAAGTCAGAGACTTGGACGAATGGGCGAACAAGGAAGAAGTGGTCAAAATTCTGAAAGACCACATCCCGGACCTGAAGCACCTCGCCACAGATGCGGTGAAATCCCTAAGGAAAAGCTGGGCCTCGACGCAGATCGCAGTGGTCTGCCTGCCGGCGGTCCACGCGAGGAAAGCGGCGGAGATTGGCAAGATCAAAGTAGGCTGGGGAACAGTCACATCCGAGAGAAAGTGTCACCAAGCAGATGCTTCAAGTGCTGGCATTTTGGCCACAAAGCTCTTGAATGCAGAAAGAGAGTAGACCGCAGCAAGACCTGCTTTAAATGTGGCCAAGAAGGCCACAAGGCTACAACGTGCAAGGAGCCTCTAAACTGCATCCTTTGAAGGGAGAAGGATCCACAGAGCGACTGTACGCATACAGCCGGGGGATGGAAATGCCCCATTTTCCAAAATGCCAGAAGAGCGGTCCTGAATATCCAAAATGAGAGTACTCCAACTTAATCTCAACCACTGCAGGGCAGCCCAGGACTTGCTCACTCAGCGAGTAAGAGAACGGGGCGTCGACGTAGCTATGCTGTGCGAGCAGTACGGCGACCTGGAAACCCAACCATGGGTCTCAGACAGCACCAAACAGGCAGCAATATGGGCATGTGGTAGACTGCCCTTCGAACAGCTACCAACTACCCCAACTACATGGTTAGGGAGGCAGCCAGTGGGCTGGAATACCAAATGCTTCGATGCAGAGACCTTCTCACTGATGATGAGGGGATCACCAGTGCCTCAGACAACAACTGCTGAGGGCATCACAGAAGAGGTGGCAGCATCCCTGGAGGCAGCCAGTGACGCGTCGATGCCAAGGTGTCACCCCAACAACGGACGAGCACCAGTCCACTGGAGGAACTCGACCATTGCACAAGATCGGCGAGAGTGCCTTAAGGCAAGAAGGCAACACCAGCGCGCTCGGAAGAGAGACTGGGCCCCGACAGAGGAACTGAGATGAAACTACGAAGAATAAAGGCGTCTTCTCAGAAACGCCATCAGCTCGAGTAAACGAGAATGTTGGAAGGAACTCTGCGCGGAGGTGGACCGGGACCCGTGGGGCAGGCCGTATAAAACGGTCATGCATAGGATTAAAAGCCTACCCGCAACAACACCAACTTGTCCCGACATGCTGCTCAGAAAAGTTGCACACCTATTTCCGGAGAAACCAGAACTCCCCGACTACCACCAGCAGGAAGTAGTGGACATTCCCGGAGTCACCATAGAAGAGCTCACGAAGACCTGCGCTAGATTACAGAATGGCAAGGCGCCAGGACCAAGCGGCATACCCAACATCGCACTCAAAAGTGCAATTGCTGCCAGACCAGACACGTTCATAAGCATGTACGACGCCTGCCTACGACAAGGCGTGTTCCCGACCCGATGGAAGCAGCAAAGACTGGTTCTTCTCCCAAAAGGGAAGAAACCACCGGACGACCCATCATCTTTTCGTCCACTCTGCCTGCTGGACTCGGAGGGGAAGAACTTGGAGCGGATAGTGACCGACAGATTGGAGCAATACATCGATCCTCAACTTTCCGAATTCCAATTCGGATTCAGGAAGGGGAGATCGACCGTCGACGCACTGGAACTCGTCACGAACATCGCAAAGTAAGCCATCTCAGGAAAGAGATGGAAAGGCGGTTCCAAAAAGTGTTGCCTCATCGTCACCCTGGACATCAAGAACGCGTTCAACACGGCCCGCTGAGATCGAGTTTTGGAGGCTCTTGAGAAGATGGGGGTGCCCTACTACCTACGAAGGATGGTCAGATCGTACTTCAGAGATCGACTTCTACACTACGAGACGGAGCAGGGACCAGCAATACATAGGGTCACAGAAGAAGTACCTCAGGGCTCCGTCCTGGGGCCACTCTTGTAGAACGTTATGTACGACGGTCTACTCCATCTAGAACTACCAGCGAACACAACACTCGTGGCCTTCGCGAACGACGTGGCAGTTGTCCTTGTGGCGAAACATCTGGAGGAGCTGGAAGCCGCATTCTCCACCACCATCAGGAGGATAAGACAGTGGATGCGATCGGCAGACCTGTCTTTGGCGGAACACAAGACCGAAGCACTCCTTGTGAGTAGTCGGAAGAAAATGGAGACCATCACCATCAGGGTAGGCGACCACGACATCCAGTCGCAACCCCACATCCGGTATCTAGGAGTGGTCTTGGATGCGAGGCTCAACTACAACGAGCATATATCCAGCGTGAGCAGGAAGGCATCAGCAGTCCAGGGCGCGCTCTCACGGATAATGCCCAATATCGGAGGCCCCAGGCAAATCCGGGGACGACTACTGGCAACTGTAGTCACCTCCGTTCTGCTATACGGAGCACCGGTGTGGGCGGAATCGCTAGAGTTAACAACTTACCGCAAGACAATGTCATCAGTCCAGCGGCTCTCAGCGATCAGAGTGGCGTCAGCATACCGAACGGTATCGCACGATGCGGTCAATGTCGTGGCATCATGCCCGCCCATCGACATCCTGGCAGGAGAACGGCAACGCCAACATCGCAGGAAGAAGGAAGAGCAGCGAAGGGTCCTCTGTGAAGAGGAGAGACCCGAGAGTCTTCGTCTCTGGCAAGAGAGATGGGACAGCTCAACGAAAGGTCGGTGGACACATCGGCTGATCCCAGATGTCACCAAATGGGTCAATCGCCTGCACGGGGAGCAACCGGTGGCATCTGCTTAGAGGTTAAGCGCTTTGAGGGTGGTTAGTTCATTTAGAACGGTATCGGATGAAGCCGTGTGTCTACTGGCTGGTATGCCTCTAGTTGACTTATTGGCTAAGGAGATTGAAAGAATATATTCTCGCCGTGCAAATGGGGATAAGAGAGGAAATCGTATTGTGGCTCGCGCAGAGACCGTTAACATGTGGCAGCAGCGTTGGGACAGCTCGGGAAAAGGCCGGTGGACACATCGGTTAGTCCCTTCGGTAGTTAAATGGCTAGATAGGAAACATGGAGAGATTGACTTCTATTTATGCCAATTTCTGACGGGGCATGGTTGTTTTCGCGGTTATTTACATAAATTTAAGCAAGATGATTCCCCTTATTGCCCAATGTGCGAAGGAAAGCTGAAGAACGTCGAACATGTATTTTTTGACTGCCCGCGCTTCGAAGAATAAAGATTGGGACTATATAGGTCTGTGGGAAATGACTTATCACCGTTAACAGTTGTGGATTATATGCTGCAGTCCGAAGAAATTTAGGAGGTGGTGTGTAAAATGAGTGCAAGGATTATTAAGAAGCTGAGAAGTCTAGAAAAAAATAGACAAAGATAACATAGTTAGATGGCAGTTAAGGCTGAGCCTGTTCTCGCGAAGTAATACATAACAGTAGTTCCACGAGACAACTATAGGCATAAGAATTTGGGGGTTAGGGTTTAGTCGGTAAGAATCCGACACTCTCACATGTTTATGGATTAGGTCCACATGTGAGATCTTATGAAGATTCCCTCCTCCACCAAAAAAAAAAAAAAAAAAAAAAAAACAAACACACACACACACACACACACACAGAAAGGGATGAGACCAAATTATTTCTGACCTGTTATATGTTTTTGTACATATGGACGTGTTGAATTCGATTTTTATCCAATCACTTAAATCGGCTATATCTGTGTACTTCATATATACATATACATACTACATTATATACATATATGTATATGTACATGACATGAAGATCACCTATACGATCGTACTTCTCTCTAGATTGCTGCTATTATTATTATAAGGGAATTTTATTTGATGTATATTAAAAAAATATATATATTCGTGATCACCTTCAGGATGAAATAGTGGATAAGAACAACAAAATTAAAATTACGATCGATTTTTCAATAAATTATAAGTAAATTTTCTCTTTGTCTTAATTCAGTTAAAGAAATGGTTATATATATTCTTGATAATTTTTTTTCTTTTTTCTTCTAAATAATTGTTCATTGAAATGATTTAATTTAAATTTATTTTATTTGTTAAAAGACAACTTTTTAATTTTGGTGTTAGTATTCTCTATTGTTGTTGTTGTTGTTGTTGTTATACACGAAGATCATTTAAGGAAAAAAATATATATATAAGTATATATTTTTCCAAAACGTAATGATCGCAAAGTTGATGAAAATTATGATCATAAATGATGAGTAAATAAGTGAAACCGGAAAGTACCTATTAAGTATATTTCACTCTCTTTTTTTTTTAATGTAGTTTTTATGATCTATTATAGTTTCTCACTATATATAAATTAAATTAGAAAAATGATAAATCCAGCACCAAATACACTGTGCGCAGTGGTTATGAACTATTTTGTGTATTGAAAATGATTGTGAGAGTGAACATTTTTACTTTAATTAGCTTTTTAATTATTTTGAGTGTTCTGAGACCTTAAAACTAAAATATGCCTTGGCCTTAAGAAGAAAGTAGCAAAAGTAATCATATTAGCAAAACCTGATAAACCAGCGTATTCCTGAACGTCGCCCAAGCATTCGATAAAGTTCGGCAAAGTGGTCTGGAATATAAGCTGCATACAGATTTGACGAAGCAATTCTATGCCACTCTAAGATCTTATTTATCCAATAGACATTTTCGTGTGAAATATGATGATGAATACTCCGAACTAACTCCGAGTGTCTTAGGACTAATCCTGTATTTATTCACAAGGAGTCTACCAACCACAAATAATGGAATCATAGCCACCTTTCCAGATAACACAGCAATTATGGCGATTCTAATGGGACAAAAAGTTGGCGAATCAAGCTTAATTAGACGAAATCCACACATATTAACTTTATATATATCAAAAGGCTGACCATCTACCGATAAAAATTAACTCACGACAAGTGCCATATGATCCTCGATACCAAGCTTAAGTGGAGAGCGCATGTCATAAAGAAAAACGAAGAGATTAACATAAAGTTAAGAAAAATGTATTGGCTCATAAGTAAAAGGTTTGAGCCTACTGAAGCCGATATGGAACTACGGTATCCAACGCTGAGGATGTACCAAGCAAACAAAACAAGGTTCTTCGTAGCATCGTAATAACTCCGTGGTACACAAGAAATGAGGACTTTCACACAGACCGCCAAACACAAAATAAGGCTCCAGGAACATGAAAACTTCTATATATATACACCATATGATAGATGACATTGGCCCATAAGCGGTCGAGAGTTTATCCTGTTTATAATCAGCGTCATTAGTTGGTCATACGTATAAATTTAGCCGTGCCCATTGTACGACGAAGCGTAAATTTGGCTATCTAAATTTAAAGATCAAACAACTCAGAATTGGCGCGGATAAAACGTTTAAAGGGTCCAATTACCGCTTGTGTACACTTAAATTCGAGGTTAGCTCCAAGTGTGCCTTTGTGACGGAACAAATAAAAAGGCAGTGATATGTCTTCGTTGATGGCTTATCCCGGATGCACAAAAAATGAATCCGCAAAATCTACCCCGACTGTGTAAAAAGGTGGTCAGGCGACAACTCGTTCCGGTGATCAGATTCAAATTTGTTGCGTCATGCGAATTGGTCGAAGTATTTGAGCAGACCGTTGTTATACAGTGATAGAAATTGACTAAAACTAGTGTACATTTATGTGAGCTTTATAGGTTACAAGATTGGATGTTTTAAGATATGTATACAGTAAGGTGGTGTGATGATGGCGACCACTAATTCGAATGATGTGTTCATTGTTTTTGATAGGAACATTTTTGTTTTGAACGATTCGGTGTTGAGAGCTTGATGCAATTCTTCCAATTTTAGCAAACCACTAAACTTAGGCAATAATTATTTTCAATTTTTGAAAAGCTTCGGCTGGCACAGTGGACTGGTACAAATTTTACATCTCGAACACATGAAGCGTTGGCCAAAATGGGGCCTCTTGTAGAAGAAACCAGGAATCAAGATATTGGATTGAATTCAGCCGGGTTCGATGATTTTTTTTTTAGATCTGATACGAATCTTTATTACTGATACAAATGATTTGCTCATAAAGTTCAGCTGAGTGTCAGAGTCCAAAAGTTCTCTTCCAGTAACCGGTTGTCCAAAATGGTCAAGATCCGCATTATGGTCATTTTGAAACCATATGATCACTCTGAAGACAATTGTAACACAATTCGGTCTCGGGTACGAAATTGTGACGTTGATCAATAGGCAGGTATAAGAAACTTATAATAGAGGTACTTCTCAGGTTTCTTGCATCCCTTCTAGTGACACCACTGGCTATATTGGCTAGTCTACTAACCTGTACATAGCTAGATTACTAACCCACGTAGCAACAAAAATTTCGATCAAAGCATGAACATTTAAAAATTACTATACTAAAAATTGTTTAAGATTTGTTTAAGTATTGTTTTAATCCGTCTATATACAAAAATCTTGATCATGAGATTATTAATGACTCGACAATTTTTTTTTATTTTTCGCTTTTAAATTAAAAATCATCAATTGAACTCATCCATCCATCTCAATTTTTTTCTTATTTCACAGTAGATTTCTTAAATTAATAAATGTGAATAAAAATTTAAAAAAAAAGAATCTTACACAGCACACACATAAATCTATAAATTTAACTAATTCATTGAAAAAAAAATAAAAAAATAAAAAACAAAGATTTTTTTAAGACATAAATAGAGAAACACACAAGAAAAAAGTCTGGTGTGTACACGTAAACTTCTTAATAAGTTTTGAAAATATACACAAAATTTAACAACTAAAGTAAATAAGATTTTAGTAAAACAGACAGAAAAATTTCTTACTGCATGTAATTACTGTCGAAGAAAAGTTTGTGCTACTGAATTTTATTTTGAGTTCTTTTGTGTATAGATATGTTACTTTGCTGCTAAGTATAGTTCAATCCTCTTCCTGCGTCTTATTATTAATTTTTATTTTATTTTTGTATTTCTTCTATCTCTAATTTATATTAACCTTAATTCATCGACTTCAAATTATGAATCTAATGTGGCAGAGATGTAATAAGGGTTATCCGGAGACGGGGGATCTCATAATTGTTTTGTGCTTTCCCCATATCGAAAAAAAAATATTTTTTATAAAATTCGAAAATATTCAAACTAAAAAGTTTGTAGTTTGATGTAAATAATTAATTAGACACCTGATATACATCTAATCACCAACTTCAACTCTTTTTTTTTTTTGTTAGCTTGTTGTGTGTTACAAGTTTTCCATCATCATCATCAAAACCAATCATCTTACTATTTTAATTTAAAGCAAAGAATTGAGAAAAGTTATATTTTTTTTGTTTCTTTGTAAGTAAATACAACATTTGTCTCTCTATGTTTGCCACAAAACTTCAAAATCATTAAAAATTATTACAAGGCAAAAAAATAAGACAAACTTAAATTTATCATTTCAAGTTATTTAACGTTTAATTCGTCAAATTTAATTATATCTATGTCAAGTTTTCACAAATTAGTGTACATATTCATCCTGAATGAAATTTTCGCGATTGCTCGTTTTGAAATCGCCTGAAAATTGCATTTAATGTTTCTACGCGTCAATATAATCATCAACTGCTACAAGATGTCACCACTACAACTATTATCAGCCAATCTCACATTTGCAATTAATTTATTTAATGAAAATATGAAAAGAAAAAAAAGTCCCGTGTTATAAGCTCAATTCACTGGTAAGAACATACAATAAGCTGTCCAAATCAGTCAATGGTATTTCGATATTAGCAACATTTTTCAATTTTCCTAAAACTGCGAATATCCATTTATGGCCTAAAGCTCTCCTACACTAAACTCAATTACTCGAATCTCAGAGATTGGCTTATATGGGAACAATATAGATTGAAAAGAAGATACATTAAGCTGCCCAAATCAATCAATAGTATTTCGATATGAGTCGTAGGACTCTTAGGCGAAATTTTCCAAAATTAAGTAAATAATCCTAATATGAATATGGCCAAAAGCTCTCTAAAAGGAGACAATATTAGTTGGAAAGAAGACACATTAAGCTGTCCAAATCAATCAATGGTATTTCGATATGAGCCGTATGGTTCTAAGACGAAAATTCCCCAAATTTAGTAAAAATGTGAACATCAATATATGAACAAAAGCACCCACACTAGGACTCGTAAGACCCCGAAAATATAAGTACCCGGTTTTCTGGTAATTATTTAGAAAATTACTCGTGTACTCGGTTAACTCTTGTAATAGCACAGAATAACGGCTGTGCTAGTTGTAACATTCTGAAGAGTCAAAACGATTTTTTCGATTTTAAGATCAAATTAAACTATCATCGCTAGTTTAATTTGATCTTATAATCGAAAAAATCGTTTTGACTTCAGTGTAAAATCGAACAAAATGTATATTGCGATAATCATCTCTTCCAATCGTTATGTGACGATCTGAAAGCACAAATAATTTCGTTAAGTTCCAAAATAGCCGTGCAGGTCAATGTCACAACTTTAATACCCCGTTCCAGCTAGACACATTATTTCCAGAATAAGGTTTGTTTAGTAACCCAAGTTACAATTGTGAGGAAAGGAAATTATTTGAAAATTATTTGGGATGCAACATGATGCGAAGAAAAACTAAATAATGTGGATAGAATGAACTATCAACATAATCCTTTTGTAGTGAATTGTGTTCATTGGTAAATCAAACCGAGTGTATTGAACAATGAAGTCGTTGATAAGATTGAAAGTGACGAGCAAATATATTTGAATACACAAGCTATATGATGATCATACTTTAATATCAAAAGCTGATATGCTTTTTAGGGATATAGAATCGGAAATTCAATTACTGAGCTTTATAATCAACAGAGGTAAGCGTATATTGGTCACATAACTTAAACTTGAAATGTTCGCTATTTTGTATTAATATGAAATTAATTTGTATTTAAATAAAATATCTGTGTTTTTTATGAGAAACTATAGTTAACTGCAAAAATATTAATTATTTTTTAATTTAAAAATATGTCAGATATCTGGTATTGTGGTGTATCAGAATTTAATTTAGAAAATATTGATATCAGCAATTAGTATTTATTATACAAACAAACAGAACTTTGTTGAATTTTATGCAAAGATAACTAGTTTTAACAAAATGAATTAATTATTGCTAAAAAATTTAAAAAAATCAGTCAATGGTATTTCGATATGAGCCTTAGGGCTGTTAGGCGAAATTGAGTCTTAATTGATGACCCCGTCTGTTACCAGTCAGTAGAAATGATCACTAAATTTGGCCAATTACCAACTGTAGAGAAATCAATAAAACTGCACAAATTTGAAATTTTCTATTATTTATTTATATGGTTAAGTCAAAATTTCAGTCGCCCTACTTCAGCTGCCACTATCTAATTACCCAATTGATATACCATAATCAATAGATTTACCGCTTAAATTTTCAATCAACACGATACGCTCCTATCCACAAATTGAATATAATTTGTAAAATGGACACAGATCTATGCAGTATAATACAACTATTTTAATTAGTAGCATATTTCTCATAATCACATTTGACTATACACTAAATTTGTTGATTCAAATAATTTATATACACATTTGTTTATATAACGATTTTGTATATAAGAATATACCTCTCTATACATAAGAAAAGAAAAAAACAAATTTTAAAGAAAATGTTTCTGGTGCCATATAAGCAATTATCTCTGTGTTATTTATTTATTATTTTCTTGTTGGTCTATAATTATTACGTGGATAAAAAATCTTCATCAAAAATACACTAATTGGTTTTACAAAATATAAAAAAATAAAAAAATAAATAAATAATAGAGTACACAAAAATTGGCGCCATGTTTACCGAAAAAAAAATTATCTTTTCTATTATTTGTTTGAATATTATCATACATCTTTGGTAGTCTTACGAGAAATCTTAAAATACTTATGTGAAGCAAGAAAATTATCAATTAATAACCAAAACTCAACCAGGTAGTCGAAAATGTTTATGATTTTATGAGGCACGCATCTATATTTAACAATAATAATGAAAAAATAAGTACACTATCGGAAAAAGTGTTAACACTTTTTTAAATCGGATAAATATAAAAATTTTAAAACTAAAATTGATACGCCTAAAAATCTGTCGTTTCTCAAAATGATTTATGCTCGACATGGAATGTATTTGGAACAGACAAACAAAATAAGTGTATCAAGTGTCCAACATTAATAATATCAAATTTATGTATTTTATGTGTTGAAATCAAATTAACCGCAACTTATATGCCATGAACTAATTTTTAAGATTTTCCTGCACTGCTATCACTGCTAGATATGCATTTATATTAAATAAAAAGATTGTTAAAAGTGCACTATCAAAAAAGTAGTAACACTTTTTGGATTCAGAAATATTTGTTTACCGTAAATTAGTAAAAAGTGGTACAAGTGTAATTTATCATCCAATGATGAAAAGTGTTGATGGCTTATCCCGGCTATCACTAAAACTTAAAAAGTGTTAAGGTGTCCAAAATTTATAGTATCATATTCATAAAAAATGTTGAAATTAAATCAACCCCTACTTATATGCCAGGAACTAATTTTTAAAATTTTCCTTCACTGCTATCATTGGCAAAAAATTAACAACATAACTGAGGGCTAGATATGCATTTATATTAAATAACAAAAGTTTTAAAAGTGCACTATCAAATATGTTTTAACACGTTTAGGATTCAGAAATATTTGTTTACCGTAAACTACAATAGTAAAAAATGGTACAAGTGTAAGTTATCATCCAATGATAAAAAGTGTTAATGCCAATGGCTTATGTTGCTCAGGTGTCCCAGTTATCACAGTTTCAGAAAATGTTTCATTGATCAAAAATATCAATCGATTATGCGACTCTAGTTTGTTTTTAAAGTTTTAAAAGCGTAAAAAGTATTGAAATTGAAGAGAAACAGACAGATACAAGTTGTGATGAAATTTTTAGTAGGCAACGCGTTGAGGGTATATTACCCCCAATATATATTTTCTTACGATTATTTTGACATAAATCGAAATTGGTATCCAAAAATTTAATCGTGGTTATTGAAGTTAGAATATATGTGTATCTATGTATGTACGTACATGGATTGGAAGAGGTCAAGGGGGATTAAATTCAATCAATTAGATCACTCATCAATCAAAATAATTTCGTTGGCTTAAATAGTCACGCTGCTAATAATGAAGCCGTTTCAAATACAAAATATATTTAAATTTGAATTCAACTTTTGATAAAATCATATCTATCCTAATTTGGATGGTCTGAATTTTTATAAAGTTTAGTAAATTATTGTGCCAAACAATATGCATAAGGCTATTCAAAGTGAGGTTTGGTTCATATTTTAAAAGTCGATGTATTATTAAAAGATGACTTACTGGTTTGAACCTTATTTTATTCTGCATGAGAACCAGACAGATGGTATTTATATGGTTCTGAATTTGAAATAATTTAAAAAGCTCGTCCAGTAGTCGTTTACCGGCAACTATATTGCTAGCGATTAAGCTTTCTTCAATTTTTTGCCGATTTCCAATTAAAGACGTTTGTCACTAATTTTTTACGAGGGTTGTAGATTTGTGACTTCTATGTTTTGCCAATTTGATCGAGTTACAGTAAGAGTTGTATAGCTCGCAATTTGCTGGCTTGTATATTACATTATGCACAACAATTTTCCTTCTCCTACTAATACACTAATACACCTCCGTTGTAGGAAACCCCTTTATACATTGGTTTCTATATTCACACATATACAGAAAACTCAAGGTCGTTGTGCTTTTCATGATTTTCACAGACTTGCCATATAGACATCAAGAGTGTGAGAGAAAATGTATAGCTATTAGCTAAATGAAAAAATTATTTACTTTTTAATATTTTAATTATGAGAAAAGGGTTGAAAAAAATTTTCATTTTCATTTTTTTTTTTTTTTTGAATAAACAAAATATTTGATGTGCGGGAAGGATATACTGTGGATGGTGGCGTATTGTGTAGATAAATTTTCTTTTATATTTTGGGTATTTAACGAGTTAATAAGCTAATATCACTTTTAAATAATTGTCAGCAATTAGTTATTTTAATTTTCAACCCTTTTTTTTGTTTGGTATATAATAGGGTAAACTAATTTTTCTCAACCAGGAAAATTGTTTTCTGTGTTGATTTTTCTTCATCGCTATTTTATTATACATTTTACACAAACAAAAAAGGGTTAAGTGTAATATGTTTTTCATGTGATTTTCACATCATAATTACGATTGAAAATGTGTGTGCGGTGTGGTGTAAAGCAGAGATGATATCAACCGCTAATTGAATTTAGTCGTAGGTATGTTTGTATACATATATTCTGACGATGGCCATATAGCAGGAACTATATGTAAATTAAGGAGATTTTTATTTGTAATTTTATAAAATGGTACTTAGTCATCGATAAGTTAAATGACACGTAACACAAATTTTACAAATCAGTGCTACGTTAAATATAGTTTCATTTTCTTTTTGGTACAGAAAACTGAAACGGAGCTTGTGCCAGGAAAATGAGATTATAAAACGATTTATTGTCGACAATTTTTTTTATTCGAAGGAGGATAGAATGAACTCAGCGATCTCGTCAAAATTTAGAGGAGAACTGAAATACATCTAACCATTGAAGAAGTTCTAAGAAATGTTCGGCATACATTCCCTTGTTTCCGTTGATTGTGAATTTGCTTCGACTTTCGTGACAAAATTTACAATTTTTTGATAAATTTTACAACTATACCCATATTTCATGACACAGTGTCTAAACTTGGTAGTATATTTTGATCCTTAACTCAGAAAGCTATGATAATTTGTGTTACGTTTATAAAAAATCTTTAAATTTTATGATATTAATTTATCAATATCATGTTGTATTGAATGTTCTGTAAAATGTAGAAAGCTGTAGCAGCCGAAAATCTCTTTTAACAAGAAGTTTTTATACGTCCATTTGTTTTGAAACTCTTAAATCTTCGAAGCTCTCACAAATTTTTAATATATTTTATTGACAGATTAGGAACAGAACAAACTCTTACTAGCCTTCTCTATTTATGGGAATGGAATGGTTTTAACCAATTTAAATTCAAGTTAGTAGTGCGGTGACCACTAAAAGCTCATTTACTATCTTCTTGCTAATATTAGACTTTTTTTATTTTTTGTCTATGAACTTTGGTAGTACGCATAATTATATTAAAATTATGGAAAACCTTAAAAAATCAGTTTATAATTTTGACTGAATTAGGAAAAATTTTAAAATTAAGGCTATCTGTAAGCTTTAATCTTAAAAGCTTAAAATCAATCTATTTTTTTCAATCAAACTTTTAAAACTATACTATTGAAAGAATTTCGTGGCTACCACTCGACATCACAATTTATAGATAATATATTATGCGACTCCGGCGTCAAGCTGATAATTGACGCCAACATGCCAAACACCCTAGTCTCTGTTTCTCATTTTCTTAGGTTATAAAAATCTGTATTAAAATAATAAAATTATCGGATTATGGTGCTTTTATTTTTTATTAAATCAGAAGTGCCACAGGTTCGGTCTAATTTTTCAAATTAGACGATAACTTATTTAAGTTACTAATTGGATACTCGTATGGATCATTGGCGCGGTTCACAGCAACTTAATTTTTATGAACTCGCTGTAAACATAAAACCCAATTCAGTTATGATTTCCCTTTTACATGATTGCATATACATATACCCAATTCTTTTGTCTTTTCATTAAAATAAAAATATTAATTCGTCCAGAGACCGTAAATAGAGAGGTACCTCGTACATCATCATCCAAACAATTTATTTAGATATTTTATTTTAATTAACTGAATAAGAAAGAATAAAGTCGCGATTTTCATAACGGGCGCACAACAAAAAAATATAAAAAAAAATATTCAATTTATTCAAGTTTTTATGGAAAAGATTCTATCGGACATTTTTTCATAAAAACGAAAGTCGTCATAAATTTAATTTACCTTTAAATGAAGATTTAAAGTTTGGATTTCTTAGAATTTTTTTTATTTCACAAAAGTGAAATAATTTTTGTTGTTGTATCGAGAGAATTCAAGAAATTGTTGGTACATTTATTTCATATATACATACTCGTATATATGTATATAAAAGATTGCTGTGTAATTCTAATTAGTAATTGTCCGAAGTTGACTGTGAAGAAAGGACATAAGTATGTAAGTTGGGCGGTTTTTTGAATTATACATTTATATTTCTTTTAGTAAATTCAAGGATATCCTTCAATAAAAATATATTAAATACAGAATTTTTTCTTTTTTTTTTTTCTTAAACAATGAGAAAATGAATGCAATAAGAAAAAGAGTATAACCAAAGATAATTGAAAATGAATTTAAGAAACATTATTTTCGTATACATTTTTTTTATGCAAACTCATCGGTATATAGGCATGCCAATTATCAGTCAGATCAATCATTTTAGTCATAAATCTGTGTGGATCATGTTACATACTTTTCGTTAACCACTTCTATAACTGCCTATATATAAATATATATTTTCATGATACCACGTAATTATACATGTATGTATGGATGTATATTTACTGGCGGCCAAAATAAATGCCATGTTTTTAGTTATTTTGATTTGAATTGTAGGTGGATTATAAACAGAAATCTCACACAAGAAAATATTAGTAAGAAATTCAATTAAATTCTAACTAAAATAAAAACAAAAAATTGACTTAAACATTTTCGGGAGCCAAATGACTTATTATAGCTATTCTTTTATAATATACACTGCCAATCCCTCCCACTATTTATATATACACAAACACACTAACACACACACAAAGGAGGAGGTCGAAACAAGACTCACCCAATGACCATGCACAAAAGAAAGGGAAACAGAAGAGAGCTGGCGAAACCCCAGCACTGGGAACTACGAGCCTAAATCCAAACCCAGGCATAGATGAACCCAACAAGCCTGATAATGTAAGGGACCCTGGCTGGCAGGTGGTGGAGAAAAAAAAGAGAAAACCACGTGAAAGAATTCCGCGGCATCGTCCTGATGCTATTAAAATTACCCAAACTGGAGCAATGTCGTATGCGGATATGCTAAAAAAATTGAAAGGGGACCCAAATCTTAATGACCTCTCTGGTAAGGTGGCTCGGATTCGTAGAACCGAAAAAGGCGATCTTCTTCTAGAGTTAGAGAAAGATGTACATCCCAAGGAACTTGGATTTCAAAGTGCAATAGAACACGCTCTTGGTAGTGATGCACAAATCCAAACACTTACGCAGATTGACGAGGTTGTAGTCGAAATTAAAGATATTGATGAGACCACAACAAAGGAAGAGATACATGAGGCGATCACATCCAAGTTTGAGGGTGCGAAAGACCTCCCGATAGAATGTATCAAGTCGCTGAGAGCTGCTTATAGAGGCACCCAAACAGCAGTGGTGACTGTACCAACCTCGACAGCCAAAGTGATGAAAAATGAAGGGAGAGTACGAATTGGATGGGTGATCTGTCGTATACGTGAAAAAACGTTACCTTTAAGGTGCTTCAAATGCTGGCAGTATGGACATATGGCCAAGTCATGTAAAAGTGATGTTGATCGTTCTGGCCTCTGCTACAAACGTGGAAGAAATGGCCACAAAGTAAAAGAATGCAAGGAAGAAGCGAGTTGTATGCGTTGCCAGCGAAGGACGAACCATAATCATATAGCATGGAGTGGCCGGTGCACGGCCTACATGTTGGCACTTAGAAGAGCACGACGACAATGAAGTTTGTCAAGCTCAACCTAAACCACTGTGAAGTTGCACAGGAAGTACTAGCCCAAACAGTGCATGAAACAAGAGTAGATGTCGCCATTTTGTGCGAACAGCACAAAAATATGGAGCGATACAATTGGGCAACTGATCAAACTGGTAAAGCTGCCATATGGACCTGTAGCAGACGGACCATGCAGGAGAACAGCAGTAATTCCACCGCAGGATTCGTACGAGCAGATGTTGACGGCTTACATATCTATAGTTGCTATGCACCACCTAGCGCTACAATTGAGGAGTTTGAATACTTCATGGACCAACTGGTCGCCGATGCGCGAACGCGTAGCCCTGTTATCATTGTTGGTGATTTCAATGCCTGGGCAACTGAATGGGGCAGTAAAGAAACGAATAGAAGAGGAACAGCGCTGCTCGAGGCATTTTCTTCCATAGACGTTGTGTTGTTCAACACTGGTGATACACCGACGTTTCGCAAAGGTGGCTCCTCCTCCGTAATTGACCTTACATTCGGTAGCAGCTGCTTGTTGAGAGTGTTGACCAAATGGGAAGTCAGTGAGCACTATACGCATAGTGACCACCAAGCCATACTCTTCGAAATAAAACTGGCTAGGGAAGGTAATCAGAAAAAACATATAAGGAAATCTGCAGGCTGGAAAGCAAATACGTTTGAAGAGGACTTATTTATGCTATCATTGGAGAAACCGGGCCTTTCGGAATGTGCCAATGCAAAAGCGGGACAGATTATGAACATGATCACCAACGCCTGCAGTGCATCTATGGTAGAAAGGCGGCTAGACAATCGTCGTCCACCAGCATACTGGTGGACTGAGCAGATTGCACAATTGCGACGGAAATGCCTTAATGCAAGGAGGAAACACCAACGTGCTTGGGGTACAGAGACCTATCCTAGCCTGCACCAAAATTACCTGGATGCCCGGAATAAATTTAAGCAGGCCATTAAAGTAAGGAAACGCCAAGGCTGGAATGAGCTATGCGAAGAAGTGGATCGTGACCCATCGGGGAGACCCTACAAAATCGTTATGAAAAAGCTTAAAAAGGCAAATGAATCGCCGCCCACCTGCCCAGCGATACTACGTAGAATTGTAACTGCTCTATTTCCGCAGCAAGATGATGTGATCCCTGACGTGATCCGAGTCCCTGGCATGGAAGAAATACCGCCGATATCAACAGAAGAGCTCACCAAGGCGTGTCAACGTTTTGGGAATTCAAAGGCTCCTGTGACGAGCTGTATTCTAAATGCACTGCATACGTTACAAGTACCAGTGTACCTAAGAAGTATCATCGCTGACTATTTTAATGATAGAATGCTGACATATGACACGGATGACGGTGTGAAGACATACAATGTTTCGGGTGGTGTACCCCAAGGATCTGTATTGGGGCCGCTACTGTGGAATATCATGTACGATGGTATCCTAAGGCTCCGTGTACCTGATGATGTGGAAATCGTAGGTTTTGCTGATGATGTTGCAGTCGTAGTGGTTGCAAAAACTATAGATGAAATAACAGAAATAAGTAGGTTGACAATCATAATAATAAAAAGGTGGTTGATGACATGTGGGCTTGAACTTGCTGATCATAAAACCGAAGCAGTTCTAGTTACCAGTAGGAAGATGAAAGAAACCGTAAAAATTGATGTAGGTGGAATCTTAACCCACTCACAGCATTCATTAAGATATCTGGGTGTGGAAATAGATGCGCGCTTAAACTTTAAGGAGCACATAAAGAGTGTGAGCAGGCAAGCTGCCAGTGTGTTTGCAGCTCTCTCCCGTATCATGCCCAACACTGGAGGGTCTAGACAATGTCGTAGAATGCTGCTGGCAAACGTCGTAACCTCCATCATTCTCTATGGATCGCCTGTATGGGGTGATGCGATGGACTTCGAAACATATAGACGCAAATTGGTATCGGTGTATCGCCTAAGTGCACTCAGAGTGACTTGTGCCTTCCGCACAGTATCTACTGACGCGGCACTCGTAATTGCGGGGATGATCCCAATTGAACTCCTTGCGAGGGAGAGGAAGAAATGGTACTCCAATCGTGTACAACCAGGAAGCAGAGCACTAGAACGCGCCTCAACAATGATAGAATGGCAAAGACGATGGGATTGTTCGGAAAAGGGTCGCTGGACTTACCGTCTCATACCATCCATTGAAAAATGGCTAAATAGGCAACACGGCATTAACCACTACCTGACGCAACTGATAAGTGGACATGGCTGTTTTGGTGCATACCTATGCAGGTTCAAGCACACTGATACTCCAGATTGTCCTGCTTGCAGAGGTACACAAGAAGATGTGGAGCACATTTTTTTCCAATGCCCACGATTTGAGGATACTCGAAGGGAACTGTCAGCTGTCCTAGGGCAGCGTCCAACACCAGAAAACATAGCGCAACTAATGCTTGACTCTGAGGAAGGATGGAATGCTGTAAGCCATATGCCGACAGTGGTACTGAATGAGCTGAGGCGCCTAGAGCGTGCAAGAGTAGAACAACATACCGTGATTTGATAGCGGAGACAAACTCAATCCAAGATTGAGGCGCTACAGGGAGAACAATGAGCCAAATGGCTGGTCACCTCCATGTGAAGTAATGTCTAACGATAGTTCCGCATGGAGGATGTGAAAGCGGCGGGTGTGTGGTTTTTAGGTGGTAGGAATCCGCCACTGTTGCTAAGGTGTTTGTCCCACCGACGCATCGTCTTCCGAAGATTTTCCACACGTTACCCAACCCCACAAAAAAAAAAAAAAAAAAAAAAAAAACACACACACACACACACACACACACACACACACGCACACACACACTCGTGTGGAGTTGCTGGATCTCCCATCGAGCGCGTCCCCAGGTGGCGGATAGGGGAAACCCGCAACCATTTTGGTCGGGTCGGTGGATAAGAAATTAACACTCGCGGACCAAAACTGGCAAGAAGTATCTCTTCACCCAGAGGTGCGACTTCAAAGGTGGAGGTGGAGGGTATACCGTATGGTCATATAAACCTAAGAATCAACAAGGGCTAATAATATACCACCCTTAAAATTGGTATAAATTTAAATCCAGGCGCGACGGTCCATAGTGGGCGGCTTCCTGGTCAGCGTCTGTTCTCCAGGAGGAGCGGCTGCATAAATAGTCCTGGCAGTAGGCAAAAAATGCTAAGGGCGGTTCCCTGAAAACAAATAACCGAAATGTTTACGCAACAGGAGAAGAAGATTGTAACAGATGCGATAGCAAGCTATCAGCTGTTACCGAAAATTTATAATATTCCCTCAGAGGCTTTGGAGCGGTCTTATCTGGTTGGCTAGTGCTCAGGGTATAGGGGTGGGGTTTTCCAAAGCATGAAGGAATCTTGCTAGACCGCAGGAATATGGAAATGGAATACTATAGGCATACCCAGAGTTGTAGTTGAAACAGGTGAAGACCAAGGACCAACTCACCTCTTTATCTGACTATCCCTCGAACTCATCCCACCACTGTTGCTTTTTATCTCATCCTGAAATTCCACTAAAGTGCGAAACAACAACCAAAAAAAAAAAATCCTTTTAGAAACAAATAGAAAACAATAGAAAGAGAAAGACTTTTAACTTGATCAGCGAATTAGAGCCAATTAACAAATTGTATTTCATTCGTATAAATTCAAAAAAAAACGTATGATCAATATAAAAAAAATAAAAAAAAATCATTTAAAAATAATTGTCTTAACTAGATAAGTATTAAACCAACACCAAAAAAAAATTGCAAACTTAATTGACCTAATATTCTTAATATATAATAATAGAAATATGTATATGCATTCATTAAAATAATGTATATAAATATTATGTAAGTATATATATATTATATACATGAGACAAAAAAAAACTTAACATTAAATAAATAGTAAAAAAAAATTAAATATATAAAAATAATTGACTTAAATTTTTTTTTTTGAATGGTGACGTATGTTGAATGTTGGCGTATGTTGAATGGTGACGTCGTGTTTTCACTTTAATTTATTTTATATTTTTTTTTATTGTTTTTATTTATTATTTAATTTGAAAATTCTTCAAATATCGGAAAAAAATATTTCCATCACTATAACGCTCGTATTACAACATTTCTTGTTTCATTCACAAACACTTTTTATTGTTCAGATATGCTGTACAGTTATTCATTCATCAATGAATACTACATAATGTACACGTATAAAATTCGGGTTTTTTAAATTTTAAATCGCACTGAATAGTCTTGATTATTTTTATTTTTTTTTTATTATAAATTTTAATTATTATTATTACTACACTTATGATTATGAGTGACTGAATTTTGATTTAATTTATAGCACAAACACGAGCACACAAGTATAAAAGTCCTGTTTTTATTTCGTTCCGTTTGTCGAATTTTCGAGAATAAAAAAAAACGTGCACCACTTTTTCCACGGGTTTTTAAACTCTTTTTAATTGTTGTAAATTTCTTTGTTTTTGCTATTTTATTTATTTATTTTAAAGTTTTTAGGTTCTATTTTTTTTTTTCTAAATACATGTGTATGTAATTTGTAGTTTATTTATTTCACTTTTTTTTTTTTTTTGAACCAACTTTACACATCTTAATTATATATACATCTTAATTATATATACATATAATTTTTAAACTAACTTATATTTATTTAATTTTCAAATCAAAATTTTTTTATTTTTATTTATTTATATAAATTTGCGAACAAAACTTCATTTTAAAAATCTTTTCTTTTCCATTTCTTTTTATCCGCACTATAACAACTCTCGAAACAATCTCTTAAAATTCTGACTGACCGCATGCCAAGCCAAAAACTGCGAATTTATAGCCACCGAGGTAACGGGAATTACGAGTATCGTCAAAAATCCATCTGTCGGTAGAGGAAAATAACACTATGATTTATCTATTACGTCCCTTGATTGGAACGGTGGGTATTCAGCGTTACAAGATACTGTGCAGGAATTCGGAACCCCAGTACCGGCGACTTTAGGGAGCGAGCAAGCGGGCTCCCAGTCGTCGAAATCCAACGACCCCTTTGTTCCAGCAGTGGGAAACTTGGCTGTCGGAACTAGAAATATTACAAGTCCATTTAGTGTTAAACCAGTGAGTGGGACTCCAGGAGTTTTTAACCCATTCAAGAGCAGTGGAAGGCTACAGAGATCGCCTACGCGCAGTGAAATGTTTGAGGCAGTATCGCTTCCCAACATAGCTGCATCACTCGAGAAAGAATTGGCTGGTGAGCCAGTTACGAAGGTTTCCAAGTTGATTGCAACTAAAAAACACATTAGTGATCTCGCGGACTTCGTGAAGGATCGCAACAATGTGCACGGAGAAATTAAGAAGATGATATGCATGATTAAACTATCATATAATGAGGTGGAAAAGGAGTTCGAAGCTCTTACAGAGAGAACGGAGAGGGCTGAGGCATCTCTTGCAAACGATGGGGACAGGACAAACCAGGAACCTGAGACGGACGTGTTGTTGTCAAATCAGGTAACATTTCCTCTAAAGTCAAAACCGTTGATTAGTGAAATTTTAAATATATCACTAAAGCAAGATAAGAGAATAGGTGGAACGGTGGACATACCAAAGGATGAACCGAGTAAGAGAAGGCGGGATTCACCGGGTCAAAGTGAAACACAAATGGAGGCTAAAAAACGCAACACAAAAAGCGTACTAATTCCGGGAATAGATCATTGGACACTAGAAGCTAGGCCAGACTGGCAAAAAGTCGAGCCGAAAAAAAGAAAACAGAAAAGGAGAAGACAGCCTCGACCTGATGCTCTGTTAACCAAAAAGAAGGGGGATGTCTCGTATGCTGATTTGCTACGGAAGGTGAAGGCAGACTCTCAGCTCAAAGGGTTGGGAGAAAAGGTGACGCATATACGTCAAACCGCCAAGGGAGATCTGTTATTGGAGTTGGAAAGCACTGGCAATCAACCTCAAACAGCTATTTTCCAATCCCAATTACAGGGCATTATTGGCCAAGAAGCCGACGTTAGAACCTTGTCACAGGAAACCCTAATAGAAATACGGGATATTGATGAAGTTACTACATCCGAAGATATACTACAAGCTTTGGAATCGCAGGTGGAAGAAACAAAAGGTACTACTACTGTGAAGACGCTTAGTGAAGGTACTACTACTGTGAAGACTGGCGCAAAAATGTAGGAGTGAAAACGACAGATATAATCTGTGTATAAAATGTGGTAAAGAAGGTCATATTGCAAAACAGTGCAAGAATGACCCAAAATGCGTGCTTTGTAGCGAGGAAGCTGTTGGGGGAAATAAACATGCAACGGGTAGTTGGAAGTGCCCTGCATATAAGAAGGCGCTAGACACGATGCTAGTCAAATGAGATTGATCCAACTTAATCTCAACCATTGTGAAACTGCACAAGACCTGCTGCAGCAAACTGTACGTGAAATAGGCGCTGGCATTGCTATTGTATGCGAACAATATAAACAGCTCGATAGCAATATGTGGGCATCAGACTATTCAAATAAAGCCGCTGTTTGTAAGAGTGAAGATCGATGGTATTCACATTTATAGCTGTTATGCCCACCCTAGTGCTACCCTTGATGAATTCAAAATCTTCCTAGATCGATTAGTTAGTGACGCGCGAAACCGAAACCCTCTGTTGATAGCTGGGGATTTTAATGCTTGGGCTGTTGAGTGGGGCAGCCGAGAGACTAATGTTAGAGGTAAAGCGCTACTGGAAGCATTTTCTCTACTATCAGTTGCGATGTTGAATGTTGGTAGTGCATCCACTTTCCGTAGGAGTGGCGCTAGCTCGATAATTGATCTCACATGGGTTAGCGAGGGCCTTTTAAATAGAATAGTGAGTTGGGAAGTTAGTGAACAATATACACATAGTGATCACCAGGCTATTATCTGTGAAATAAGAGATGGAAGGCCAGGAAAGGTTCGTTCAGAATCAAGAAAAAGGTTTATCGAGTGGAAACAAACAATGTTTGATGAAAAGTTATTTGTCTATATGCTGGAGGACATTACTTTGTCCGGAACTGCGGATAGCAAAGTGAATCAAATCGTAGATCATATCACAAGAGCTTGTGATGCAGCAATGCCGCGGAAAACGAGGGATAATCGGATAAAAGAAGTATTCTGGTGGACGAGCTAGACGTTTATACCAACGTGCTAGATTGGAAACTAGGGACGATCTACGCAAGCAGTACTGTGTCGCCCGCTCTATACTCAAGTGTGCAATTAAAGCAAGCAAACAAAGATGTTTTCAAGAGAAGTGTGAAGAAGTTGATCGGGACCCCTGGGGTAGACCTTATAAAATGGTTATGAAAAAGGTTAAGGGTGCATATGTACCATGCCCATCGTGCCCACGAGTGCTGAAAAATATAGTCACGTCACTGTTTCCACAACAACCAGACTGTACGGTTAATGTCGAAGCAACAGGAGGCGGAGAAATATTCCCATTAATTACAAAGGAGGAAGTGCTTAAAGCATGTAGCAAATTGAAGAATAACAAAGCTCCGGGGCCTGATACAATCCCCAATATTGCCATTAAATCGGCGGTCCGCTTATACCCAGAGTTGTTTGTAAACTTATTCAACTCATGCATGGAGGAAGGAGTATTTCCAGAGCAATGGAAATTATAACGGTTGGTACTACTGCCTAAAGCGAAGAAGGCGCTCGATGATCCATCTTCCTACCGGCCAATCTGCTTGCTAGATACTGCAGGTAAATTATTTGAGAGAATTATATGTGAGCGACTACAGGAGGCCATTAAAAACAAAGGAGACTTGGCGGAGAACCAATATGGGTTCCGTAAAGCTCGCTCTACCATTGAAACGATTAAACTCGTAGTGGATACGGCGCGAGAGGCAATATCTGGTGATAGATGGAAAGGAGGTTCTAAAAAGTACTGTGCGGTAGTTACATTAGATGTGAAAAATGCATTTAACTCGGCGAGTTGGGATTGCGTATTAAACGCGCTAATCAATAAAGAGGTCCCTCTGTATTTACTTAAAATGGTGGCTAATTATTTTAGGCAACGAGTTTTGAAGTATGAAACCGACGAAGGTACTAAATACCATCACATTTCTGGAGGTGTACCACAGGGGTCTGTGCTGTCACCCACATTGTGGAATGCCATGTACGATAACATTTTTAGACTACCGTTAACAGAAGAAGCAATGGTGGTTGGTTTTGCTGATGATGTTGCGATCGTAGTTGTTGCAAAGTACAAAGAAGAGGTGGAAGAAATCTGCAATTGGAGTATAAAAATAATTCAGGATTGGTTATCATCTGTGGGTTTACAGTTGGCGGAGCACAAAACAGAAGCAGTGCTCATCACCAGTAGGAAAAGATTGGAATTCATGACGGTTGAAGTTGGTGGTCAACGGATCCAGTCAAAACAATCTATTAATTATCTGGGAGTAATAATTGATACTAGAATATCCTTTAAATCGCATTTGGATACCGCTAGGGAAAAAGCTGGAAAAGTGAACGCGGCTTTAATGCGAATTATGCCAAACTCAGGGGGGGGGGGGGGGGGCCAGAGCCGTAAACTGTTACTGAGCAGTGGGGTGATGTCTATTATGATGTATGGAGCACCAATCTGGGCCAGTGCTATGGAGAAAAGTACATACAAGCAACCGGTGGCATGTGCTTATAGGTTAAGCGCTTTGAGGGTGGTTAGTTCATTTAGAACGGTATCGGATGAAGCCGTGTGTCTACTGGCTGGTATGCCTCCAGTTGACTTATTGGCTAAGGAGCGTGAAAGAATTTATTCTCGCCGTGCAAATGGGGATAAGAGAGGAAATCGTATTGTGGCTCGCGCAGAGACCGTTAACATGTGGCAGCAGCGTTGGGACAGCTCGGGAAAAGGCCGGTGGACCCATCGGTTAGTCCCTTCGGTAGTTAAATGGCTAGATAGGCAACATGGAGAGATTGACTTCTATTTATGCCAATTTCTGACGGGCATGGTTGTTTTCGCGCTTATTTACATAAAATTAAGCAAGATGATTCCCCTTATTGCCCAATGTGCGAAGGAAAGCTGGAGAACGTCGAACATGTATTTTTTGACTGCCCGCGCTTCGAAGAAGAAAGATTGGGACTATATAGGTCTCTGGGAAATGACTTATCATCGTTAACAGTTGTGGATTATATGCTGCAGTCCGAAGAAATTTGGGAGGTGGTGTGTAAAATGAGTGCAAGGATTATTAAGAAGCTGAGAAGTCAAGAAAAAAATAGACAAAGATAACAAAGTTAGATGGCAGCTAAGGCTGAGCCTGTTCTCGCGAAGTAATACATAACAGTAGTTCCACGAGACAACTATAGGCATAAGAATTTGGGGTTAGGGTTTAATCGGTAAGAATCCGACACTCTCACATGTTTATGGATTAGGTCCACATGTGAGGTCTTATGAAGATTCCCCCCTCCACCACAAAAAAAAAAAAAAAAAAAAAAACACACACACACACACACACACACACACACATAGGTGTCTAGAGTTTGGTCATATCGCAAAAGACTGCAACAACTGCGATAGATCTAAACACCAAGCGGTGTTTTTTGAAGTAGGAACTCAGAGCAAGGCAAAATTGAAGCCAATGACCTGGAAAAGAAGAGGCTGGGTGCCCGATGCTCTGGACGAAGAACTCTTTCGGGAATTGGTCCAAGACATTAGTATACCAGCAAGCACAGCCAAAGACAAAGTCAACCACGTGGCCAGGCAACTCTACAGGGCATGTGACGCATCTATGCCAAAAAGGACAGCACACCATAGAAGGAAACCAGCCTACTGGTGGAACGAGGACATTAAGGAACTAATGGCTAAATGTCACAAGGCCAGAAGAAGAAGTCAAAGATCTGCCAGATGCCCCGAATATGAGGAGCTAAATCGAGAGAACATAAGGCTGAGGAAACTGCTTCGTGATGAAATAAGGAGAAGCAAGAGGGAGAGTTTCAAACAACTGTGTGACGCGGCAGACGTAAGCCCATGGGGCAACGCTTACAGAGTGGTCATGTCCAGAATAAAAGGCCAAAGAACCCCTCAATAAAGGTGTCCAGAGATGCTGCAAAAGATCGTCAAGACTCTTTTCCCGCAGCACCTTCCAAAACCTGGTAATCGAGAGGATGATCACACGAAGGAATATATGGAGAAAATGCCGGAAGTGACGGTAGAAGAGACATTGAACGCGTGCGGCCAAGTGGGTGTAAACAAGGCCCCTGGTCCAGATCTAGTACCCAACAAAGCGCTCAAAGTGGCTATACGAAGTAACCCTAACCTCTTCGTCAATATAGCGCAGTTCTACCTAGAGGAAGGAGTATTTCCCAGGATATGGAAAAGGCAGAGACTGGTACTCTTGCCAAAAGCAGGAAAACCACCAGGTGAACCATCCTCATATCGCCCAATCTGCCTGCTCGATACAGGGGGGAAAACACTGGAGCGCATTATTCAGAATAGGTTGCTCCCGACAGAAGGAGATGGCGGTCTCTCGTCTCAACAATTCGGATTTCGCAAGGCACGATCCACATTGGATGCTATTAATGCAGTGGTATCTAAGGCCAAAGGAGCCTTACAGGGAAAAAGATGGAAAGGAGGAACTAAACAGTACTGTGCGGTTGCCACACTCGACGTTAAAAACGCATTCAACACAGCTAACTGGGCCCATATTATGGATTCCCTACGAAAGTTGAATGTTCCGGCCTACCTCTTGAAGATACTAGATAGCTACTTCAAGGATAGAGTGTTAGAGTACGACACTGAGGATGGTCCCATGGAATACAACATAACAGCTGGAGTTCCACAAGGTTCCGTTCTGGGGCCAATCTTGTGGAACATTATGTATGACAACATACTAAAGCTACGAATCCCAAATGAAGCAGAAGCGATAGGGTTTGCCGATGACATCGCGATAGTGGTGTCTGTAAAGCACCTGGATGAAATTGAGATGATCACTAACGAGGCGATTGCAATAGTAAGGGACTGGCTGGAATCCGTTGGCCTGGAACTGGCGGAGCACAAAACAGAAGCAGTGCTGATTAGCAGCCGTAAAAAACGAGAAACGGTGTCGTTTAAGGTTGGGAACCACGTCATAAAGTCCAAAGAAGCGGTAAAATATTTGGGAATTATGCTGGATGACAGATTAAACTTCAAGAGTCACATAGATTATACGTACGGAAAAGCATCGAGGGTGTACTCGGCGCTCTCCAATATGCTACCAAATGTTGGTGGCCCAAGAAGCAGTAGACGTCTTCTTCTGTCCAGAGTGGTAAGCTCAGTGCTACTGTACGGGGCTCCGATCTGGTCAGAGGCACTGGAGGTAAAATGCTACAGGAGACGGCTGGCACAAGTCTATAGGCTAAGCACCCTTAGGGTCATCAGTGCATATAGAACCACCTCAGAAGAAGCAGCATGCGTCATAGCCGGAATGATACCGATTGATATCATGGCGAACGAGGCGAAAAGAATATATGAGGCTAAGAAACACAGTTCTACAGTCGGTCAGGCTATCCAAACGACAGAAAGAGCCAAATCCGTGCAAAGTTGGCAGGAACGTTGGGATAATGCGACGAAAGGACGTTGGACACACAGATTGATTCCGAATATCAAACCCTGGATGAATCGCAAACACGGAGAGATGAATTACCATTTAACCCAATTCCTAACAGGACACGGTGGGTACCGAAGCTATTTGCATCGCTTTGGGCATGATGACACTCCTCTCTGTCCAACGTGCAATAAAGTAGAAAACCCGGAACACGTATTATTCGAGTGTCCGCGATTTGAGACTGAGAGAATGGACCTGTGTATTACCATAAACACAAACTTAGGTCCGGACAACATAGTGGATGAAATGCTGAAATCACAGCAAATATGGGATGCCTGCTGCGCTACCATAACTAAGGTGCAAAAGGAGCTAAGGCGATTAGAAGCGGCTAGAAACGTGTGAGTAGAAATACTAAGACCGCCCCCCCCCCCCCCCCCCCCCCCCCCCGAAGTAATACTTTGCGGTGGTCCCGGGGGTGAATAACGGTCTGGCGAGAGGAGGCGGTTTTAGTGGGTAAAAATCCCACACGGCGGTAAGTACGCTTATCGTGTCTTTTGAAGATTTCTCCTCCTCGAAAAAAAAAAAAAAAAAAAAAAAAAAAACACACACACAAATATGTTAAATTTCTTTCGCGCATAATATAAGGCATTCAAATTATTATTTTGGCTAAACGAAAGAATTTCTTCATATATTCAAATTTAAATTGCAAGTCTTGTGGCAAAATGTTATTAAGAATACAAAAAAAAAAATCCAATTTGATTTTTCCATAAGAAAAAAAATGAGAAAAAAAAAAATTAAGATTCGTGATTTTTACTTTAATTTCAATAAAAAAAATTAATTCTTCATTTGATACGGGTTTGATGAGATATTTCTAATTATATTTCTTATATTATATACATTACACATAGAAAGACGTTCGATGAATCGAATTGAATCTCTTATATATTTGGCTTACATATACATACATATGTATCAAAAACTATATATAGCATATTAGAAATATTTAGATTTATCTTGAAAATTTCAAAATCGTGATCTTATATCAGATCGTCGAGCTACGCTATTCACGGTGTATATTATAGAATATATTGGTATATAAACTCGGTGGCTTCGGCTGGTGAGGATCATTTTCACTTTTACAAGCGATCAACCGGTTGATCCTAACCGATTGTCGAATTTGGAACTCGCGATCGATTTAAACTTATAATTTATAATAACATGATCATTTCGATATACAGGGTGGCCCAAATAAGACTGAAGGGTTAAAAATCACTGTATCTTTTTTGTTTTTATTTTTTATTAATTTTTTTTTAATTTCTCAAAATAATTAATTTATGGACATTTTTTACAGCTAAGTATGAAATATTACATCTCTCAAATGGTTTCCATTTTCTTGCTGACAAATATTGGCTCTTTCAAGAGCATTTTCCATTACTGACCGTAAAGTTTCTGGCTCCAAGTTTCTTATTTCAGTATAAATGTTCTGTTTAAGCTGTTGAATTGTTTGAGGTTTATTTACATACACCAACCCTTTCAAATATCCCCACAAAAAAGGTTGTTTAAAAAGTTATTATTTTCTCTGGCTATTTGTGCAAAACGAATAGCATATTGCAGGCGTGCCTGAAGATCTTGGGGAAGCAGTTGCTGTACCATTTGAATTTTATACGGAGTTTCAAAATTCTTTGTAACGATGTTCTGGAGACTCCCAATTGAGTAGAACGACGACGAGTAGAGACAGATGGATCTTCGTTTACACTCTGCCGTACAGCCTCCACAACTGCTTGAATGCGCACAGACCGATGAGTACCTCTTCCTGGAAGATCTGACACTGATCCCTGTTCCTCAAAACGGGAGACTAAGTTCCTAATCATGTTGTTACTGAGTGCTGTTCTAACATTAAAATGACGACGATAATTTCTTTGAGTTGAAATAATAGACCTTCCAAAAGAATAAAAAAATTTAATAATTTTGACGCGTTGCTGCACATCATATCTAGCCATCATATATCTGCAAAAAAAAGTAAATAACCTCAAAAAAACAAAAACCAAAAATAACTGAAAACAAAAGAGTTATGAATATTTTTAACCCTTCAGTCTTATTTGGGCCACCCTGTATAATATCGCTGTTTAGTTTTTTAATTTGAATATGTAGCAATAATCATTTGAATAATCATGATGTCCATGGTAATGATCTCCAGTTACAACCAATACTATTTTAATTGTATGCATTAAATTTTGGGTGAAGGCAAGAATTAACATTTTGTTATTTTGTCATGATCGAGCCTAGAATTCATGATCGCAAATTAAGAATATGACTTAAATCAAATGATCAAATATTGATAACAAATTTTACTTTTATGCTCATATGTATAAAGATCGCAGATGATCATACATGGGTGATCGCATGTATTGTTCATTAATTTAAGAAAAAAAAAGAATAATAATTAATTTTGAAGGCATTAACGCCAACCTGAACGCATGCCACAAAAAGTGAAACAAGTTTGTCTTAAAGACAATATTATGTTGACCATAAGACAATAAAAATAACAAAGATAACAATAGTAATAGTAATAAAAATAATTTTGTTGTGTTTCGAAAAAATGAACATTTTAAACTCGTCATTTGCATTAATTAAAATAGAGAAAGTGTTTGGTGGTAAAAAAGCGCGCGCACGTTTGTCACGCCTGTATATACATATTTTGTATCTGTATATAAAACAACTTCGATTTTTGGTCGTGGTACTTCGGTTCACCCTGTTCATTATATATTATCTCGAGAGAATGACAATATAAATTCCATTAAAATAGAATTAAAAATTTTAAGGTGTGTAAATTTATATTTTATGAATTAAAAATCGTTAGTTTAAAGTGTTACGTGTAAATTGATGATGTATCAACATTTTGTGGACTCTTAAAATATATTATCTATATATACATATATACATACTCGCGTCTTAGATGTAAAGCAAAATATTATGAAAAAAAAACCTCGTTTATAACACGAGATCTAAAATGTGGCGATCACTTGATATGACCAAATTCATCTCAAGTCCATCAAGGGTTTAATGAAAAAAAATCCAACTTTTATTTTATTTTTTTCAATTTCTTCAATAAGCAAACGCAGAAGACGACCAAGATCTGAGGAAGACGACGACGACGACGAAGAAGAAGAAGAAGAAAAAACTAAGGATAGGTTAATCTTTATTGTTGTTTTGATTTTGAATTTATCTTTTGAGTATTTTGACTGTCTCAATTGTTAAAATTATTGAATTTGAATAGTAACATACATAATGAAAGCAGAGATGTACTTACTCTATGGTCAAAGGCTCAGGCGTCAGAAGTAGGCTCGATCTTTTGGTTATACACACACACATACATACACACACATATATATATATATATATATATATATATATATATATATATATATATATATATATATATATATATATATATATATATATATATATATATATATATATATATATATATATATATATACATATATATATATATATATATATATATATATATATATATATATATATATATATATATATATATATATACATATATATATATATATATATATATATATATATACATATATATATATATATATATATATATATATATATATATATATATATATATATATATATATATATATATATTTTAAGGAAAATATATTGCCTGTACTTAGCTAGTTCTATTGTTCATTTTGTCTTCTGTCTGTGTAAAAAAAGTCAAAATATTATAACTCGTGACTTTGTATATAAGAAATATTTCTTTATGTACAAAAAAAAATATAAATAAAATAAAGCAAAATGCCTACGCGAATGCAAGTGTGAAACTTGAATTATACAAAAAAAAAAAAGTGAAATAATATATTTATTCAAAGTTCGATAACCCTGAACTTGAAATTCATTCTTGTAAACAATTGCCAGTTGAAGCATCTTTCTCTATATATAAACTAGACGATGTATAAACGACGACTTACATATATAGAGATTTTTTATTTATTTTTATTTTTAGTTCAGGATCAAGAAATATCTTTGTTATGTGCCCCTTATTACATAATTAGGCCGTACACAATTTTTACAGCCAGAAGTGTTTGTGTAATTGGCTGATAAATTTGTTTGTGTTACTGCCTCAGTACTGACATAAAGTTACACAAAATTCTACAGTCAGTATATATGCGGATAATTTATATGTAACAGAGTCAGGTTCTCAATTTTAGGTCAGAATATGATTTAGCGGACAGTTCACCTTATAGAAAGAAAAATCTTATTACAGATCAGATATTATGTAAATACCACATATGATTCGGTAAATCACACGCATGATTCTCTTCATCTCTGGTACTCATCTGGCGCCCAACTTGCACATCCAAACATAACAATGGGCCTGATCAATGCTTTGAAAAGGTGCAATCAATTTACTACATACGGCCCACCAAGCAGGAAATAGTATAGTAAACGGCATAGTGGGAATGATGAGCTTTTCCGTTCAGATAAGTGGCCTAGAACAAGAAATCAAATCGATTCCAAAAATTGCAACAGTAAAATTCTCTGAAGTATCTTAAGCGAAGGAATCGAAGCAGGAACATCGGACTGCAATGGTCAACGCACCTCTTAAAAATAGGTTTCGGGACCTGTAAATAATGTGCCAGATTCCATTAGTAGATTTTTAGAAAACGACTGACCAAATGGTCAGAATTTTAAAAAATCTAAAATTCGTAATAGACATCTAGGCATTCCATCGCTTGAGCCAGGTGTTAAACCTTAAAGTGATAAAACGCGCTAAAATAGTACTATTTTGCAAATAGTGAGGACATAAAAAGTAAACGACGAAAACAGAATGGTCATTATGATTTTGCTTTTTAAAAGGATGAGTATCGGCGACACAGTCCCGTACCGTGCTGATAACCAGCCGTGTATTGCAGAACTCTGCACAGGTGGACCTCCTTTCTCCATTACTCGTGGGATCTATACTAGATGCAATAAATAAAAAAACAAAAAGAGTCCGGAACTCTTCAAAAACCGGAATCTTGTACAACGGGCAAATCAGCCTATAGGCCCCGTTGCTAAAGCACAAAACTGGACATAGGCACGAATGGGCACAAAGGGACCAAAGGGCAAAGGCACAAATGATGGCCTGCAAGTACCTAATTACCAGACCAGAAAGAAGGCCTGGCGTATGATCACCAAGATCAACGACATTTCGGTGGAGCAGAGAATGGATCAAGATAAGGATAGGCTTACGTGGGCAATATGTATCACGGAGCCGAAGCAGGAAGACTCTTCTGAGATCTCGCAGCCAAAAAGGCAGAGATCTGAGGATGACTCGTTTACGGAACTCTCTATAAGAAGGCGATAGTAGCCTGGGTGAAGTTTGGTCTGAAGCCAAATGAGAAGTGGTTACGAGGGAGAAAATTCTCTGCAGGCAAAGGGCACGAGCTTTAATCCCTGCGGAACTGGAAATGATGCAAATCAGCATTCCAGCTCTGTCAACAGCAACTTGGAAGATTGCCAAGTTAGAGGCAGTGAAACCGGAAGCATATCATAGATCGGCCGTCATTATTATCAACAGAGACTCCTTGGGCGCTCTGGCAAAGTCTGGAGGCTTGATCAGCCACGTGTATCGCGCGATTAGGTGTAAGGTCTATAAACACGCAGCCAGCTCAGGGACTTTTGCAGCAGGTGTGGCTACCACTTGTGGAGTCCCGCCTGGTGTTGGTGACCCAGATGTCTAGAGCATCCCTGAAGACGGCCAGGAGACATTATTCATCGACTCGGAGTTGTCAAGATCTATGAGGCTGCATTGTGCGCTCCGGATGGATGACTCGTTATCAGATGCGGAGTTTGATTTAACAGTGGTGAAGGTAAGCACTATGCTTAAGATCATTCAGATCATTCAGAACCTTCATCACTGTAAAGCTGTCTCGGCAGCAAATCTGCTAAAAATGGAATCTGAGTACAATGCTGTGGTGCTGGCAGACTGGGTGTCCCCACTCATGATTTCTGTCGTAGCTGTGCTGATGAGGATAGCAGAATAAAAATTATGAAAACATCTTATTTGGACGACCTGACGGATCTTAGTAAGATCGATGTCAAGGGTCTTCGAGGAGGTACTTGAAATGTGCTACAGCTACGGACCAAATTGTGTCTATGCTAGTCCATTAGGACGGCCACCCTAACCTAACCTAAGGCTTCGTCAGCCAAACTACGCAGTATTATACTAGGAGAAACTTAATTGCCCACGGTGATGACTGATAAATTAGTGCAATTAATTCATAAATTAGTGCAATTTAAAACACAGTGCTTTAATTCAACTAGTAAAATATTTTAATCAAATATTGGTTTCAACAAATTTTAAAATAGTCTTCGAAATTGAATTGCAAAGATTATTTAAAAATTTGAGTGGAAACTAAATTACATGACAAAAAAAAGCGCAAAACTGACCTTCAAATTGTTCATTTTAATTTTAAAATTTCTTATTAAAATTTATAATCTTTATAAAAAAAATATCGCGTTGATAAAATAAACAAATAAGAAATACAAGAATATTTAATTTTTGATAATTGAGGGCAAATATTAGAGAACCTCTTTGTTATTTATTTGTGTAGTTACCTAAATTTTTTTTTTATCGATACCGCATTTATTAATTTTTATCACAAACTACTCAAAAAAAAAAAATTAAGTAACCCTGTGTATTGATTTACGGAACGGGAAATGGATGGTGAATTTTTATCTCTTAATTTATATTACCTTTCCCCAGTATTTTAGTAGACAGGGTTGTCTTTAGGAACGAAAATAATGACAATTTGTTTAGGATCGTACCATTTGTTATTTATTTATGATAAAATTATTTTAGATATGTAAATAATAATGAATAAAAAAATGCGTCTTATGTACACGTTACGATAAGAATATTCGAAGATAGAAAAAAACTAATTAAACGATGCACAGAAAACTAAATAAAATTATTTTCAGTATCACGAAAAATTGCGTAAGACGTTTGAGGCTTGAATTCACAATCATATATTATATGTCGGGTTATACGAAATTCTAGGTACCCCTAATTCAAAAAATCGAAATGATAATGTTCAATGTATCTGAACATTCGAATACTCATAATGATTTCTTCATCTGCAAATGTAGCAATCAGTGGACCTAAAGTTGCCATGCAAGTGAAATTATATTACATCGTTTATTTTCGGTACATGGTAAGTGATTAAATTGATTTTCTTCTGAGATACTTATCTGCTGCATAAACTGGTGTCTACATATTATAAGTCAGCTTTATATTGTAAAATCTATAAAACTATTGCTCGAATCAACTGTTTACTAATTTTGTAGCAAAAGTTTATGAGCAAAATAATTCTTGATTGGAAAGCAAGCTGTTTCGGACATACTAGATATACAGGGTAACACGACAATTCACAGAAAACGATCATTCACCGAAAACGACCATTCACCGAAAGGCAATTCGTCAAAAACACAATTCACCGAAAACGACAATTCACCGAAAACGACAATTAACCGAAAAGCAATTCAACTAAAATTACAATTCACCGAAAACGACAATTCACCGAAATCGAGAATTCACCGAAAACGATTTTTGGATAATGTTCTGGATTACAGTTATCTGGAACTGAGCTAGGACCATCCTTGGCCGATTATGATAGAACTTGAAAATTGAATGAAAATGGGATTGGAAAATGATTTTTCGAATAAATTCTGAAATGTGGTTATCTGGAACAGAACTTGGTCAATTTTTCACAGATTATCATGAAACTTGACTTGATGTTAAATGGAAATATAATTTACAAATTGAACAGAACTCGACCGAATTTGATGAAATGACGTGTGGGATAAAAAGAGGATGTATGTGTTGTTGTTGAATATGGTCAATTGGCATTTTTGTGGAAATGAAATTGTAGAACCAGAATGCTATTCCGTCGGTGAATTGTTTTTTTCTGAATTGTCATGGAATCGGATATAGACCTGCATTCCAACTAATACAATTCTCAAAATACGTTCTCGTAATTTCCAAATAATATTCGAAAATGTCAAACTAAACGGTTAACTGCAAAACTTTATACTAGCAGTACCACAGCGTTTCTTATATGATACTCATTCGCCGGTTAGAATTCAGCTATGTAGTAATGTTCTAAATGATATAAGAAAATATTTAAGAATTATGCTTTTCTGGGAATCAACATTTTGATGTCCCATTGTATATCAGGAAGATATACACAAATCGATTTTACACAAAATTCACAATTTATCCATTCGCACAATATTCGATCGTTAGTCTTCTACACATATGTATATGCAACAATATACATACATATATACAAAGGACACCAAACAAAAAGTTTTTTTTCTTTTCTTGCGTTATTTTAGTTTCTTTGGGTAATTTATCGCTAAGAAAATAAAAAAAAATTAACAAAAAGACATAAAGAATTCATAAATCAAAACCGGAATTTGAATACAAATTATTAAAATGGAATTCTATAAATTTAATTTTAATTTCCTTTTTTCTTTAAGAAAATAAAAAAACGAAACTCATTGAAGATTTTTACTATCTTGACGTGTTATTAACCCAATGTGTATAAGGAATAAAATCGTTAGAAATATACATATATACGTATATACACAAAATCTAAGTAAATTTTAATATTCTTATATACATATGTATATATGTATATTATACTACCAAAAGCTATCATCATCGATATAAATACGTTACCTCTCCCACTTACCTAAAGAACAACAAAAATCATTTTTAAATGCATATAACACACCTTAAGTCATTAATTAATCCTTTTCACTGTTTCTTCTTGGTTTCTTGATTTTATATTTTTTTTTTTATGAATATCTTAAGAAAGTAATTATAACAAGAAAGCAAACGATATAACACAAGAGCATCTACAAGAAAGATGAAACAAAAAAAAAACAAAAAACAAAATAAAAATATTTCTTAAGACAGATATTAAGGTGTTGCTTGACGCGCTTTAGTGCCCGATTTTAGTACGTTCCTGTTATTGTATGACACACTTATATCCGTAACACTTTTTTTATTCGTAGCAAAACAAATGTCTGGGAAAATGTATATTATGCTTTGTTGCCAGTTCAATTCGTATACGGTTTGGTGCCATGGAAATCAACACCAATTTTTAGAACTACCTTCGAGGACCATCATATATTTTGGACGACCGAATTGCAAAGCGAGTTCAAGGATCTAAGGGACCCCATACCAATTGTGTGGCCTTTTTCAACATTTAGGGAATTAAAATTAGATACATAAATCCACCCCGCTGGACTTTTTGATATATATAAATAATTTCAAAATGATCCGACATCTCACCCTCGGGATTAAGTGCAACTCCCATATAGACATGTTTTGAAAAAATCAAAAATATATATCAAAAAAGCATGCAAGAAGAAACCATAGACCCTTGAGTTCAATGATTGCAGAGATTTAATACTGTTCGTCGAAAAAATTTCCAATTCCATCTTCCAATTCGCTATTAATGGAAATACTGTCTATGTCAAGTATGCATTCACTGTAAAGCGCGCATTACCTTAATATCATCTTGCGCTTCACGTCAGAAACTCACTTGACCTCGAAATTTTGCAATCCATTCGAATAATCGAAATTATAACTTCTCATTGGCTTCAATTGGAGTTTATTTAATTTGAAGATTGTCAAAAAAAATCGACTCGGCACAATAAAAATTAGAGAATTTAAACGCTATGCGGTTCTTGGTGGCCAATTATAATGGACAGAGCATGTTATAGATATTTTCGAAATGCATTTATACTATTAACAATGCAATTGATATTTAGAAGGACAGAAATCGGATATGTTTGAAGATTTATTTAAAATATGGACAAAATGCAGTTGCCACAGCTAAGTGCGATATACACATTAAACGACAATAGCGAAAAGTATACTTGATTATGTTTTTTGTTAAAATCCTCATTTCAAATAGAATAACACTTCCACTGACGCTCTCTCGTGTGGAGATGCCGAACTCCAATCGAGCGTATCCCCAGGTCGCGGATCGGGGAATGCCCTAACCGGTTTACCAGGGAGTAGGTGGGAAATAAAATACTATTCAAGGACCAAATTCAAAGCACGAAAGAACAGGAGCAGCATAATGTTTCGGTGCAGGGATTAGGATACTCAGTACGGGTGACTTCGCAAAGTGAGCGAGCGGGCTTCCAGTCATCGTTACCCAGTGATCGCAATACTTTAGTAGTGGAAAGCTTGGCTACTACAGCAGATAGAAGTATAAGCCCCCTAAGTCCAATAGCTTACAAATATGGTCCTGCTAAAGGACGCTACCAGAATAATGAACTACAGGTAAAATGCCAGTAATATCTTGTAAGTTATGGTAAACTTACAAAGCAGAATTGAAACACTATAGAGAGGCAAATGAAATTATTTGTGTCTTCAAATGTTACAAGCCAGAGCCTACAAAGTGTCAACAATGAATATTTTACGGATGAAGAGGAGCTTGAGAAGAAAGTAACTCGACCCAGACAAAATAAGTTACATTTAAATAAAAAGAGGAGACCTCGTTATATCAACTTGTGCACTGTGCGGAGAAAAAGGTCATCCGGCTAGTTATAAAGGATGCCAGGTGTATCAGAATAAGCTCAGCTACCGGGAAAAACAACAGTATAGTTCAGAGAACGAGTCTCATACGGCAAGGTGACCAAAACCTTAAAAAACAATCAAAATCAAGAAATAAGGCCGAAACCTGTGCCCAACGAACCAACCAAAAACTGGAAGATAATTTCTTACCACCAAAAAAAGGCTATAAAAAGATAAAAAGTGACTGTTACGTTCCTACGTATTATAATAGCCAAGAACGCTAACGGGCTTAATGCAAGAGCCGAACAACTAGATGTATTTCTAAGAATCAACAACATAGACATAGTTTTAATATCAGAGACGGACTTTACAGAGAAAAGCTTTATCTAAATTATGGTATATATATAGCCTATTATGAATATTGCATCCCATTCCAACAAGAGGAAAATTCATCCCATCAGAACAAGAGCCATTTGCTGAACTAAATCTAGGGGCCATCTACTGCCCACCAAGACATAATATCCCAAGAAGTGAAAAACGCTGCGTGGTTATCACGAGTCATAACACCAGGAAAAGGAAAAGAACTTCTAAGTGCAATAGAAATCTCAGGTTGTGAATGTCACTTATCGCGTAAGCCAACTAACAAGCCTATCATCAACAAAGTTCCTGATTAGATTGACTTTTATATCACGAAAGGAATAGCCTCTAATTGCATTAAAGTTGAAGGTATTGAAGACCTTACTTCCAGTCACACATTTCTTGTACTGAAAATTATCTGAAAGAACTGGGTCCTGAAGCTGACAAAAACTTTTCTCTTTGGAAGCTACTAAGAGATATCAGAGGCTAACAATCCAAGTGCCACCCATAAGGAACACAAATGGAGAATGAGTGCGTCGTAACGATGAAAATTTCGAACTGCTTGCACAACATCTGGCATCAGTATTTCAATCACACGATATACAATCTAGGATTGCTCCTAAATCAGTCTATAGATATCCATTAAACATCAATAGTGTTACCCCGCTAGAAATAGTTATGAATTTGAATCCTAAAAATCCACCTGGAATTGATGAAATTTCGCCAAGGTTTTTTAAGAAGTTATCATAGAGAGCAGTTATGCTTGATTCCGATTTACATATGTGCCTGAGGATTTCAAGGCTGCTAAAAATAGTCATGATAAAAAAAACAGACAAACCCGGTGAGCAAATGATATCATACAGCCCGATCTTTTGTTGTTTGAAAATTTGATTTTGAAACGACTAAAACCTGATTTCCAGTTCAGGGAGAAATATTCGACGAGAAGAAATATTGCCCTGCCGTATTTCTAAATGTATCACAGGCTTTCAATAGATTGTTGTATCGAAAGGGTTTTATTTACAAAATAACTAAATTAATGCCACAAAATTACTGCCAACTGCTCGAGTCGTATCTCTCCAAACGAAAATTTAGAGTATCACATGAAGATACGTACTCTTACTTTTTCCCAGCTATAACAGGTCTGCCTCAGAGTAGCGTACTAGGGCCTTTCCTATACTACAACGGAAAGAACATTGATCGGAACTTTCGCTGATGATACTATAACAGGCACTCCGTAAAATCAGTCAATGGACTAGAGATTGGAAATTAAAGCTGAACGGAGTACAAATTCCACAAGCTGAATCTGCCAAATATCTCGGATTGCATCTCCATTCAAGATTGAACTGGAATCACCACGTTAGACAAGAAGCTGAACAAATTAAAATAAAACAACGTGAAATGGCTGATAGGAAAACATTATAAGCTTAGCCAGTACTGTTGTTGAGATCAACAGTGCAACAAAATATCCCACAATGGCAACAGGGTAAAATACACAAATAGACACATATGTTGGCGAAATATGATTCAATTCATCATATATGTGTATACAACAACAACAATATAAATATGATTTAATTCATGTGTATACAACAACAACAATATAGATGCAATTCAGCAATTCTATATCAGTGTAATTTTTTACTACAAAAATTACTGAATTGCAATTTATTTGTTGTTAGTGTAATTAGTATATAAGATTTTGTATATATACTGGAAAAATAAAATAATAAAATCAGAATAAATTTAAACCTTAACAACGTGTTTACTCTCGCTTATTTAATAGACCCCACCCGTGGTAACCTATTAAATAAATAATACAACGATTTATTCTCACCTACTTAATAGACCCCACCCGTGGTAATCTATTAAGTAAACTCATAAATTAAGATTTTACATGGTCCTTCGAGCCGGATAAAAACAACCAGCCGGATACAACAACAGTCGGAGACGACCAACAACTGGCCATAAGTTAAGATTTTACATGGTCCTTCGAGCCGGATTCAACAACAGCCGGATACAACAACAGTCGGAGACAACCAACAACTGGCCATAAGTTGAGATTTTACATGGTCCTTCGAGCCACTAAAACAACCGGCAATTAGAAGTACGGACGGAGAGTCTATAACGTCGTCAAGCCTGACGACACCACCAGCCAAGCAACAACAGGCACAATCTTCACAATATTACCGTCGAAGGAGGAGCTGAGCAACAACCAGCACCAGTACAACCACTAGAAACCCAAACAACAACAAAATGGATTTATTACTTCAATTACAAGAGGTAACAAGTGGAAAGATAGTCCAGATAGAGAAAAACTATCGCAAAGACGGAGAAGACAGAAAGACAAAGTCTTACCTAGAGAAGAGAATAGCGAATCTAAAAGCGCTATACAACGAATTCGTTGGAAACGACGATAAAATTCTACGAATGGTCCCGCCTCTGGGCGAGAACCACGCTTATCTCACCACGCGAATAAACACAACAGATGTTTACAATAAGCTGGTAGAAGATATGCGCCATCGCCTACATAGCGGACCACCATTGACACCAACAACGTCACAACAAAAATTGGCGTTAATAAACTATTCCTTGGAAACCAACAACATATCTAAGGAATATGTTAGTCTTAAAATAAGACAATTAGAAAAGGACATGGAGGAAATCGCAGCCCAACATACAGAATTATTAGTAGAGTTGGAAGACGACGAACAAACCTCCAACTACTTTCGGGAAGATTATTATGGCAAGCTTCAAGAAAGAGTAGAAGATGCCATGATCAAACTACAACAGTTTCGTTCACAAACAACAACCATGGCAGAATCAGCAGCGCAAGTGAAATTGCCTAAGGTAGAATTACCAATATTTTACGGTGATTATGATCGGTGGGAAACATTCAACGATATATTCACTGAGCTGATCCACCAAAACAACAAACTATCAGATACAGTAAAGATGACGTATCTGAAATCACACCTGCAGAAGGGAGCAGCGCAAATTATTAGTCACCTAACAACAACTGGTGACAATTACCAAACCGCATGGAATATAATCCAAGCAAGGTTCAACAATGTAAGGATACTGGCAAACCATCAATTTAATGCACTGTTGTCATTGGCGACAATTCAGATATCATCCGCCCAAGCAGTGAGAAACTTGCATGATACAGCACGAGAAATATTACACAATATAAAGCGGCTAAATATGGATTCGCCATTCGAGGCACTCGTGGGTTTCATCTTAAACAAAAAATTGGACCCAGAATCCATTAGAATTTACGAAACAAATATAGAGAAGCCCAGAGAAATTCCACAACTAGAAGAATTCTTTCAATTCCTGGAGAGAAGGTTTCAATCTTTAGAAGCCATGGGCAATCATAGAGCAACAGCAACACGACCACACATGCAGTATATACCACCATTGAAACGAGTGAATACAGCCATGTTAACTAAAACATGTTGGGTGGAAGGGTGTAAGGAGCATCATGGTTTAAATCAATGCCAGCAATTCAAAAAGATGTCAACACTAAATCGGGCAAGGCTTGTTAGTTCAGCCAACTTGTGCATACGATGTTTAAGCCAGCATCAAGGAAGAAACTGCCAAGCAGAAACATGTATCGTGTGCAAAGGGGGGCACCACACACTTCTGCACTGCAACAATGCAGCATCAACTACCGGAAGTAGTGTCAAAACCGCCAAAACATTCGTGATGAACCATCAAGGACAAGTTTTATTACCAACTGCTTTAGTCAGAGTCGCAACTAGCACCGGCGATTTTTTCACACTAAGAGCTCTAATTGATCCAGGATCACAGGCCACATTAATATCCTCCAAGGCCGCAAATCTATTCAACTTTAAAAAAGAGAAAGTACACGTCACCATTTCAGGTGTAGGTGGAAAAAAGGCAGGCACCTGCAGACAAACCATCAATCTAAAAATATCGCCAAGATTTGATGGAGACTTCCAAATGGATATCAAACCCTTGATATTCGACCAACTCGACCAACAACTACCCGAGGTGGACTTTGCCACAAGCAGCTGGACGCATCTCCACCAAATACAACTGGCTGATCCCAACTACAATCAGTCACAGCCAATTGATCTTATACTTGGCGCGGACTATTATCCATCAATACTGATCAACAACATCATCAAGGGAGGTCCACTAGAGCCGATGGCACAACAAACGGAATTCGGTTGGATTATATTGGGTAGCAGGAGCAACACAGGAAATCAGCACAAAACAACGATGATTGCAACCAGAAGTATACAAGATCAGCTGCGATTACTGGTAGAAAACGAATCATCCAAGCTCTTTGATCCCGGCATATGTCAAGTTTCCCAGTATAATAATCCATTAGGATTATTAATAGTGGCCGGGGAATATGTTGCGATCAACAGGGAACATCATTATAATAATCTAACTGCCGGCCCGGGAATATGTTGCGATCAACAGGGCACATCATTATAATATTCTAAATGGCGGCCCGGGAATATGTTGAGATCAACAGTGCAACAAAATATCCCACAATGGCAACAGGGTAAAATACACAAATAGACACATATGTTGGCGAAATATGATTCAATTCATCATATATGTGTATACAACAACAACAATATAAATATGATTTAATTCATGTGTATACAACAACAACAATATAGATGCAATTCAGCAATTCTATATCAGTGTAATTTTTTACTACAAAAATTACTGAATTGCAATTTATTTGTTGTTAGTGTAATTAGTATATAAGATTTTGTATATATACTGGAAAAATAAAATAATAAAATCAGAATAAATTTAAACCTTAACAACGTGTTTACTCTCGTTTATTTAATAGACCCCACCCGTGGTAATCTATTAAATAAATAATACAACGATTTATTCTCACCTACTTAATAGACCCCACCCGTGGTAATCTATTAAGTAAACTCATAAATTGAGATTTTACAACTGTAATTTCTGTAAACGCCTTACCTACGAATCCGATAAACCGCTATGTAACCAACGAAGAATTACACGATGACCTAAATGTTACAAGGATTGATGAAGTGATCCAGGAATTTGCCATCAAACATGAAAGAAGATTACTGCAACATACCAATACTGAAGCAATACAACTTCTTGACCTAACACAACAACTATGATGCCATAAAAGAATTAAACCGCATGAGCTATAGTCATCTAATAAAATGAAAATTCGTTGTTGGGAGCAGAATAGTGATTCCTTGAAAAAAAAAATTGACGCCATGGAGGTTCCAAAATTTGTCCAATTACTTCAGTGACGTTAGTTGGCATGAATTTTTTTTAGATAAATTCATTAGAGATTAAAAATAAAAGTTGAACCAGAGCTACATCTAAAAAAAACCAATTAAACTTAAATTTTGAATCAAATTTAGTTCGAATATCAAAACCACACTTACATAACGATAGTATATATATATAAGATGATGTATATCTTATATAATATGTATGTACTTATATATACAAAAGATATTGAATGAAATCCACGTGGTTTTTGTTGTTTGCTATATAAAACTACTGTATACAACCTATACACTGTCATTACATACTAAACCAAATATATAAAGAAATATAAAAAAAGAAAAACTTTTAACTTTTCCAGACAAATCGACCTATAAAATATCAAAACCCCTAAACATAACACATATACACAAAAAAAAAAAACTCAACAAAAATCAAAACTTACAACCGAGACATATGTATTGTGGCGATTTTTCTGTTTTTATTTTTATTTTTTATTTTTTTTTTTTTGGAAAAAAGAGAAAATAAAATGGAAATCAACAAGTTAATTTTCTGACCATCGCCCTTTTTTTCGTTCTATTAGTAAAATGCTACTATACCATGCTTTGTATGTGAGCTATATATGTTTGCGTATGTATGTACATGTATACGTATGTATATAAGACAAAGGAAAATAGATTTTCCTAGAATGTGTTGAAAAATTGTGACAAGGGGAAATTGGAAAGATGAGAAACCAATGAAATAATTATCAAGCGGAAGACAATATCATCATCTTAAGCTATTTGTTAGACGGCTCGAGTTATGCATAATTCTAGTATAAACAATAATACCGGATGTGGCCTCAGATGCAACAATATCCATCAAAACGGAAATAAAAATCGTTTAAGAACTGACATCCTTTGAATATTTAGCAAAATTGTTACCAACCATACAGCAATGTTTTCAGTTAAACAACACGAGCAAGCATTAAAACGCGTCAAAAAAACTTACGAACATCTGGAAATTTGTACACTTGCTTGGCCCTGAGGACAACTGTTTATGTTGCAATTTCAATGTGATCATATATAAGTATGTATGTCGGAATCAAGAAATCGTCGGTTATCAAAAAATGTATTGGCTTTGTTAATTGATACAACTTCGGCTGAACTACAAGGACCATGTTAGTCTAAGGTACTAACAGTTGAAAGAAAAGTTCTGATAAGCAAGTGATTTTAGGAAAATGCTGAAAAATCTGAGGTCCGACCCGTGGTGTACACCAAAAATTTGACACTCACTGAAGAGAGGTTGAAGTAACAACAAGCCAGAATAAACCAGGCAAATATATGAACGTAAGACTAATACCTGAGTATATAAATCACATTATGCTACAGAACCCAAATATACCACTGCTAGGGAAAAGTTGATTTGAACAATTGGAAAATAGAAAATAACCCAACTAGAAGGAAATGGCCGGTAACCAGATAAAAAACGAATATAGATTTGGAAATAGGGAGATCGACGATATATTCAATTGAGTTTATAGGTTGGTTTCGAGAATTTTCGCCCAATTTCAAATACGTCATGACATTTTCGTGTTAAAGAAACCAGAAATTATCGGTTTTTGTAATCGCCAATCGATATTTCAAAGAATTATGTACGACAGGTTTGCATCGACATTTGGAACATATATACATGCAATGAGTCAGGTTATAAAAACAAATCAATATTCCACCAAAAGAATTAAAAGTATGAATCGAACTCAAAGTCGACTATTCATAATTTCATTCAAAGGTTTCGGACCTGCTTTCTTCATTGAGAGAAATTGTAGCAAAACGTGCAGCAAAGATAGAAAACTAATTTTATACAGAGTAATATAAAAGTTCAGAGACCGCTTGAAGTGTGAGAATTACCGCAGTATAGCTCTCCTTTTCACAGCATGCAAGTTACGGTCCTACATTATATTGGATAGTATAGCACTCTAGCGGAGGATCTGGTTGGTGACTATCAAGGAGGATTTTTATCCGCTGCGGATGATTCTATCTAAATATTATGAGACTTCCATTCGGCAGGCCTATGATAGTTTATGGTCTGGATAATATCGAGATCAGATATGAAGATCCCTGATATTGTACATGAAATAAAACCTCAGCGAGTACGCTGTGCAGAACGAATTGTGCAGCGATCTCTGAAAGGAGAGCAATCATATAGTAGGTAGGCGCAGAGGTCGTTGCAGGGGAAGATGGCTCCACAATGTAGAGAGCGACTTGACAGTATGAAAACCATGCTCAGTATCGAAACCGTCGGAGCCAACTAGTTGACTCAGTAAGGCGCCAGTTATAAGCTTATATATGAGTTTTACGATCAAATTAGGACAGACATTATAAGTAAAATAAAAATAATAAAATCGAAGAATAAACAGGGAAGCATAGGTTTGCGACAATCATGATTTGACCACTGAAGAACATTTTCTTACTACTGACTTTAATATTTTCCAACAATTTTGGATTTTATGGTAGAACAACCAATGGTATTCGTTATTTACATTGAAACAGGTTCGATGATGATGCTAACCTTTTCACAAGCCAAGCAAACGATTTCTGAATGAACTCAAACTCCAAATATCGAAAAGAAGAACGCTGCTGTCATGAACAATGCGAATGACACAATAAATTTAGGAAACTATGTTAGAAAATTCTATACAAGCCAGTTTAAAACTTTCACAACCAGCCACATTCAGGGAATTTCATTTTTTATTGAAATGATATAAGCTTCAATGTAGCCGAGATATGAGAACAGAACATTTTAGTTTATTGATTTGACAAATCTTACTACATGTTAATTATAAAATCAGACATACACATAAACTTTAGTAATCACAATATAATTAAACTGACAACTTTCTATCGCCCCAAATGAAAAATCAATAAAATTTAATTGAATTAGTTGCATGAATTTTTTTTTTTTTTTAGTAAGGTTTCATTTTAACAAAACTATAAATACTATATATACATATATATAATATATATTTATCTATGTGTATGTGTATTAGGGGGTTAGAAAACAAAAACAGCAAAATAATTGTAATTAGTAAGTAAAAATTATTTTGACCAAGTTGTATTCACCTTTCAGTTGTTCATATGCATATCATTCCCTGGGTGCACACCTGAAAATAAACAGAACATGGCTTGTATATTTAAAATATCAAATTTCCCAAACTAACAACGGGAGTATAAATATATATATATATATATATATATATATATATATATATATATATATATATATATATATATATATATATATATATATATATATATATATATATATATATAAACTAAAAACCATAAATAAAATCAATAATCGAACGAGAAACTTGTACTCTCGAAAATCGAAAGTTTGGGGTGTGAAATCTCCCAATATTAAAGTAATTTCTTCATTTACGTAAGTTGTAATGTTTTTATTTTACACCTAATTAAGAAATTGTTCATAATTTTCCAACAAAAAAAAATTCATACTATCAGAATTATAGGTTCAAAATTTAACGTCTATACAAAATTCGGCAAATTTTAGAGCAAAGAACTGGTTTTAGAATTTCGAAAGATTGTCTGTGACTCATCAACAAATTTGTGTTGCCCAATTAAGTATAGAATATTCATGACCACCAATAACCAAACTAAATACGCATATTTTGATAAGTGTAAAGGATAAGAATTTTATTATAAGAATCAGTTCGTTCATCGTCCATCAAAAACACGATAAATTAGAACTCGTTCGACGCGTCTTTGCCCTGCAACCATTTGTTGTTGTCATCATTCAAATCAAATACACAAACGAACTATTAATTACCTGAGGAGGTAAAATTTTCTTAAAAAATATCGTGTGATAATCAGTAGGGATTTATTAAGAATCTTTGTTTTCTTTTCTTCTTCCAGACATCTTTGTGGTGATCGTTATAAGAAAAAAAAAATATTTTTATTTTTTTTTTCTTAAATTGTATTGTTCAAATTTCCAAAATATCAAAATTTCAATTTTTAATAATTGATCGATTGTGATCATTTATAATTAACTGGAGTTTTTAAAAATATTTCTAAGAAGTTGAGTATGTATCTGTGTGAGTATTTGTGTTTCTATTGATTGATTTTTTTTGTGTTTAGCTTTAAATATTTCTTACATTTTTTTTCTAGATTTTTAATTGATCATCTTTAATTTTTGTTGTTGTTGTGTTCAACAAACATATACACACATATCTTCGATAGACATACATATATACACAAAAGTTCTTTTAGAATAATATGTTTTCATTCTGTCAAATGCAGTCAATAGCGATGACGATAAAATTATTGTTTTGTATTTGGAAATATTTAACATATTCGGTTTATTTAAGACATAATTCGAAGGTCTCTACAATTCCATGACCGGCAAATTTATCTATAAATACTCGTATATGTATATACGAGTATGCCTTGTGTGATTGCCATGAATTAAAGATCGATTCATTTTTTCATCGTTATTACAATTCAATTGTAACTACAGGCTTCACTCGATGTACGTATACCATCATATGTATGTGTTTGGATCCAGATATCCTATTCGAACAAAAAATCGATTGTCTGTGGATATTGTATCTTTATAGTTTTGACCGTAAAAAGTTTCCAAAGTTTACAAATCGCTTTATAAGTCAAAACAGATTGAGGAACATAATTTTACCATGAGCCAGTTGTATGTTAAAACTTTACCATAGCTTGCATAAGACCTGACTTAATCCAATATTGGTTGGGTAAGCTTAACGAATGTTCGGGTTGGAATAAGACAATATTTAAATACATGTGCACGTGTTTGGCTCATTTGTTCGGAGAAGGACAACGTTTCACATATACAATCGCATCGTAATATGTAGTCTAAAACTCTAATAAATTAGGACAAAAACTCGATTATGATTGATTCGCGTTGTATACTGGTAGAAGCTTATCAGGAAACGATGTTAAAATTTGTGGAACATATTATGTTCAAATATAAATTAATCGGTTATTTATTGGTCAAATCACCCCCAGCGGTATGTGGATATCGTATCTTTATAGTTATAAATCGCTTTATAAGTAAAACCAGATTGTGGAACATAATTTTACCTTAAGCCAGCTGACTTAACCCAAAGTAAAAGCTCGAGTAAAACGTCTACATAGATTTGATTAGCGGCGCCCAACCCTTTCTATATTTTGTACAAATTAAGAAAGGTCCAAGTGTCTATTATTCAGAAATGTTAGTATACATATGGCTAATGTTATTCTTAAGTAAAACGTTTCTATACGATTTGCAGGTTTTTTATTAATTTTTCGAGCTTTTACAGGGTTCAAGTGTTCACTATTCAAAAATATTAGGATTATATATATATATATATATATATATATATATATATATATATATATATATATATATATATATATATATATATATATATATATATATATATGTATATATATATATATATATATATATATATATATATATATATATATATTTATATATATATATATGTATATATATATATATATATATATATATATATATATATATATATATATATATATATATATATATATATATATATATATATATATATATATATATATATTAATATCCATATGATAAATTGTGCTTGTCGATGAATAGTCTAGAAAATAATAGATACAACGTTAATGCCTCAGTTGTGGGCTGTAATATTTTAAATTTTGTGTGGTCGGGGGGCACTCACATGTCTTGTAAATCAAAATTGCACGAACATGTTTTCCAAGAATACCACCACAGTATCCTTTGCTTGTCGTAGGAGGCGACTAAACGGTTGGATCGCTGGGCGGACGACCCGCATCCGTAAAAAAATATAGTGTTTATAAAGTCAACAAAAAGAAAAATGGATACCGCCAAAACAACACCGGACCCCCGCTCAAGTACCCGGACACGAGATTTAAGATCGGCACGTGGAACTTGCAATCACTTAGAAAACCAGGAGCGTTAGAGGGCTTAATCACGTGCATGAAGGAGTATCGACTGGAACTCGTTGCTCTTCAAGAAACTCGCTGGCCTAAAAGTGGAGACCATGTGTCCCAGGGCTATACGTTGTTCTACTTGGAGCTGGATTTCTTCTTGGGCCGCAGGTAAAGAACGCTGTTTTGGATTTCCAAGCAGTCAACAACCGATTGTGTAAGCTTCGCTTACGCATGAAGTTAGCTAACCTGTCGATAATTTGTGTACATGCGCCCACAGAAGTCAGCCAGCCCCAAGATAAAGACTCATTTTACAATGACTTGGACGATCTGATGGGATCTATACCCGAACACGATGTTAGAATGGTAATTGGGGACTTTAATGCTAGAGCTGGCAGAAATCAGACCGACTTGTGTGAAAACATAGGTCCGTACTCCCGACACGAAACTGCGACCGATAATGGTGAGAGAATGATGAACTTTGCGGTTGCTCATGATCTTAGAGACATGGACACATCCTCGCGGAACTTCCCGCAGCCAAATTGACCATGTGTTGGTTTCTAGAGGACGGGCTCAGGTTGTGCAGGATGTGAGAACTTATCGGTCATCTACCAAATAAGTAGGCAGCGATCATCATTTGGTCGCTGCAAAGTTACGATGGAAGTTTTCGTACAGGTCTGGGAACACAGCGAAACGCATGGTACGATTAGACTGTGAAGGTCTGATAAATGAAGATCAGAAGAGACGATATCAGGATCTTGTCAGCGACAACATTAATGAAGCTAATTACCAGTCTGACTGCGTGAACTTTGTCTGGGAGGTACTGAAAACTTCGGTTGTCAGTGCTGCTCCACAGACTTTAGGTATAGTGAAAGTCAGACCCAAGAATGATTGGTTTGATGACGAGTGTCGTCTTGCAGTTGAGCAACAAAATATAGCCCATAATGAAGTGCAACAACGTCTCACAATCGCGAGGAAAAACAAGGCTGCTCTTGCAAGAAGGGCAACTAAGCGGATTTGTAGACGGAAGAAGCGAGAATGGTGGAAGGCCGAGGTTCTGAAAGTACAACAACTCAGCAATGAGCGCAGTTCGCGTAATTTCTTTAAAGGAATTACTGGACTGCACCCAACTTTCAAGCCTACGTCAACCGCCATTCGGGACCGGGATGGAAACCTCTGTGTCAACATCGACGCAGTACTTGACGCATGGAGTGGACACTTTACTGACCTGCTTGATGTCCATCATGCGTCACAAACTGTTGTTGAGCCACCTCTAATACAGACTGCGGAGATTTGCACTGAGGAGCCATCCCATGAGGAATTCACTAAAGCCATGAAAGATTGAAACGAAACCGTTCACCTGGCGTGGACTGCATTAATTCGGAGCTCTTGATATTCGGAGGGGATACTTTGTGGAACTGTCTTTTCGACCTTATTCGATTAGTATGGCGAACCGAAGTTATACCTGACGAACGGGAAGTGGCCGCGATATGCCCCATCTTCAAGAAGGGAGAACGCTTGAAGTGTGAGAATTATCGCGGTATAGCTCTCCTTTGCACAGCATACAAGTTACTGTAATATATTGTATTGGATAGAATTACTCCTCTAGCGGAGGGCTTGGTTGGTGACTATCAAGGAGGATTTCGTCCGAATCGATCAGTCACCGATCAGGTCTTTTCGCTGCGGATGATTCTATCTAAATATTATGAGACATCCATCCCCGTACATCAGGTGTTCCTGGATTTCCGGCAGGCCTATGACTCGATCAATCGAGAGAGTTTGTGGTCTGCCCTAGAATACCTAGGAATGCCAACAAAACTGGTACGACTATGTAGGATGACAGTGACGCAGTCTCAATGCTGTGTTAAAGTTGAGAACAGGCTACCGACAATTTTTGCAGTTAACTCGGGTATTCGGCAGGGAGATGATCTGTCCCCGATACTCTTTAATCTCATGTTGGAGTACATCTTTCGTAAAACTGAAACACCGCAGCGTAACATCTTATATCGCCAGTTCAATCAGGTGCTTGCATATGCAGATGACATATGCGTGATTGGACTGAATAGCAACGGAGTGAAAGAAATACTTGATCCGCTTGTAGAGTTCTCAGCTTCAGTTGGACTTCAGATCAATGAGTCCAAAACGAAATACCTGATCTCTAGTTTTAGGGACAATGGCACACCAGATTTTAGTAGTGGCCACTACACGTTTGAAGGAGTGAGGAGGTTCAAATATTTGGGTTCTCTTATCACTCACGATAACAGTGTGGGTGAGGATATTAAAGTGCGGCTGGCAGTTGGCAGTCGTTCTTTGTATCCTCTAAGGCCACTGCTAAAATCTAAACACTTATCAAGTGCCGTGAAGCTGAAGCTTTACAAAGCGTTGATGAGGCCCGTTGTTATGTTTGGATGTGTACGAGAGATGGCTCCTAACATTTGAAAGAAGAGTCATGTACAATATCGAGATCAGAGATCTGATGAAGATCCCCGATATTGTACATGAAGTAAGAAGTATGTATGAACACATACATGAAGTACGTACGCTGACTCGGGCACGTTCTGCGTGCTGATCCGGAACGAATTGTGCAGCGATCTCTGAAAGGAGAGCCACCATATGGTAGGCGCAGAGGTCGTTGCAGGCGACGATGACTCCACGGTGTAGAGAACGACTTGGCCTCTTCAGATTGTCTTAGACAGTATGAAGACCATGCTCGGGATCGAAACCGCTGGAGCCAAATTGTTGACTCAGTAAGGGGCCAGTAATGGCCTTTAAAACTGTTTTAATTAATTAATATTTTAAAAATTATAGACAAGCTTGTCAAGCTTTACAGTATTTTTAAAATCTATAGACGATATTTCGAAACCTGAATTTTTTATTCGAATTTTGGATGTCGCATCAAATTTTACGAAATGGTTTTGAACTGTAAATATTTTTGAATACCTCATACATACGTCGTGGAATAACCACCTCAGGTACCAAATTTTAATGGATATTTTGAAATTCTGGTACTCCAAAATTAGTAAAAATAATAGGCCAAAACTGTCCTTTTGAGCTTCGAACAACTCTGATAATACGTCAATATAAAAATAAAGAGATCGACAAAGTTTCTTTAAGGTTAACAATTTCAAGTCCTTGATGCCAATATCTCTCATTTTCTATTTAATGAATATGAGTCGTTCCCGATGATGTCAGACGGTCCTTATGACTTCGTGTCCATACGAAAACTTAATTTACGATATTTTAATGGCAAGTGGACAAGCCAATGACCGAATTGTGAAGCCTAAGATCCAAGCGGACTTATTTAGGGCCGGAGCAGTGTTAAGGTTAAACTTAAGGTTTACTTAAGGTTTACTAATAATAATAACAATTTCTTCTGGTCAAATTCAAAATATTTGTATCGACTTTGATGTGCGGAGTGCAGATATATATGGAAATATTTTTTAATTTCATCAAATACTATTATAAACGGCACGAACTTCAAATTTAAATTCTATTTTTAATTATTTTTTTTTTATACATCTAATATTTTCTAAATACTTCTATCGACAAAAATGTCCCATTCCCAAACTCGTTTTATATTGTATATTCTAACATCATGTCTCACACATTTTCTATATATAAGGAAAGAAAAAACATAAAAAGGGATATCAGACGTTATTTTATTGTGTTTACTCATCCATATACTTATCGCAAATCGTTTTTTATCGATATCTATACAAAAAAATAAAAATAAATAAGGAAAAATGGAAAAACAAAAAGAAAAATTTAAATTTAATTTAACAAATATCTATTATGAATTGGTTCAAAAAAATTCTTCTCAGTAGTGTGGTCGTCGTCGTAGTCGTCGGCCATATATATACATATCTGTATATATATATCTACTCGAACATATCGGTATTAGGAAGGAATGTATATCGTCTATCTATACACGATTCGAGTATAGTTTTATGACGCATTGATTGCATAATGGAACCATACACACACACATACACACTCACCAAAGAAATGAAAAACTATGAATTATTAATAAATTAATCAAGGATATTGACGGTGGTTATGGGATTCAAGTGTGTGTATATCATAAAATATCCGAATTTATTATTTTATATCTATATATATATATTATAGATGTATCGATTAACAGAACTATACGATATACGTGGTTTTGATTAAAAAAACTAAATATGAAAAATAACCAGGAATATATAAAGTAACGTCCTCGGTCTATATTCTAAACATTATATATGTATAATTTACACCGATTTTTATATTAAAAATAAAAAAAATACCCCACGCGCGTTGGAAATTTCACCCCTAATATATAAAAAAACATAAGATTTTTATAAATAACTGCAGATTTTCCATTTGTATAAAATGTATATAATTTAATTACAAAGATATTGATTCGTATATACTATGTTACAGCCTTACTTAACGTATGTGCCGCGGGCCCATATTTTCCTACCTGCCTGAACTGGTGGTTTTAGCATGTGCAATGTCATTGGAAACATTTCAAATCAAAATTTTTTAAATAATTATTTCACCATCCAAGAAAAATTTATTAAAACATAAAGCCATCGACATTAAACAAATATTGCACTGTGCATTTTCTAGCACTCATGCAAGACAAATTCCGTGTGTTTTACTATGTGAGTGTTTGGAAAGTTCGATTAAAATATGATAATAAAAATAAAACCAGAACCTTTAAAATTGTTTCTTTTTGGATGCAGTCCTATAAAATTGCCAATTGTTAAACTCTTAGCCCTATGTAGTTTGCGATACCTATATGGTCCATACTTAAACTCCAAATATGGATTTCTAATTATTTAGCCTAAATTTGTTTTCTATTCAATATAATTCAGAAATAATAAAAAAAAATTCTTGATACCAAATTTTAGTCAACATTTCTAGAAATTCACACAGTAAAACACACGAAAATCTGTCTAGCATTTATACAAGCCTATTTTTCGTGTGTTTTACTATATGAGTGCCTGCAGAATTTGATTAAAATTTGGTATCGAGAATTGGTTTTTTAATATTGTTGTTGAATAGTAGTTAGTAAAAAAAATCTGAAACACACGAAGAATTATCTAGCACTGGTATGGCGAACATTTTTGTATATCGTTTTAGCTACTGAATTGAACGACCAAAGATTTTTTTATTCGCAAAATTCGGATTGAAATTTTAAATTTTGAAGAAAAATGGTAACGTAATTTTAATCTGTTTGGAAATTTAAAAAGTTGACAGATCAAAAAAATTCGAAAACTCCGGAAATTCTATTTTATGAATATACCAAATTTGACATTTCGAAATATTTAGAATTTCAAATACAAAATTGACTATATTACGCACTGACCAGAACCTTTAAAATTGTTTTTTTTTGGATGCAGTCATACAGAATTTCCTACTGTTAAACTATTAGCCTTTTGTCTGTGATACCTATGTGGGCCATACTTAAACTCCAGCTATGGATTTCTAATTTTTTTTCTATTTACTTTAATTCATAAATACAAATAAAATAAAAAAGTATTATCGATAATAAATTTTAGTCACCATTTTTAGACACTCACATAGTAAAACACACAAAAATTTGTCTAGCATTTATACAAGACTATTTTTCATGTGTTTTACTATATGAGTGCTGGAAAGGTCGACTAAAATATCGTCCCGAGAAATTTTTATTTTGTATAATCAATTTTTCAAGCACACGTACACACATAATAAAACACACGAAAAATTGTCTTGCATAAGTGCTAAACGAAAGTAGGATTAAATAAGTAGGATTTGTTAACCGGTGATAACCATATGTAAATATTTCGCTGAATATTTAGATCTTGCAAATTAAAAAGGGCCTCTAAAACTAAAACCGCCTCTGCATTAAAGCTGAGAACACGTTAGATTATATTGAATTGGGTTTAGAGGAGTACCTCAAAATTGGCTTGCGTATAAAATTAATACACATGTAGCCTGGCATTCAGAAGGCAAATTTTAGGCGTATTATTTATTTTTTAAAATTGATTGAACAAATTTTCCATTTAACCTTAAATTTGAAACAATACAGCAGATTTGTGATATCAGACACTCAAGAAAGAATATATCGAGTTTTGAGAGTTTTTAAATATTACCAAATAGTCTAACAAATTTGAAAATTTAGGGGTTCAAGATAAATCATCTATGAGATAACAGTTAACGTTTCTAATCACAACTGATTACAATCGGCGGTGTAGGTTATTGAACAGGATAATACTTTTGGCACAATTTTCCATGATTAGTGGATTTTTCGAAGGTTAATTAGCCGATGATAAACTGATACATGAGTTCAAAATTTTCTTCTGTAATATACAACCACGCACACACACACGTTGAATTCTCCTTCAAAAAAAATAAAAATATTGTGATGACACTTCTAAGTAGTAAACATATATGTATATGTTTATGGTATAGTATAAAACGATAGAGTGGTGTACACATCCATATGTAAGACGACAAAATCCTTAAATATATAAAAAAGGGGATTTTTTTTTAATATTGCTATTTTTAGCAATAAATGATATAAAAAAAAATCTACCGAATGTAAAAAATGAATTTGAAAATTAATAGAAAGGGAAAAGCATTAGAATGGAAATTTTGAATGTGTATTTGTGCTAACAACATATAATAGTCCGTATCTACATTTTATGTACATACATATACATATATGTGCACTCATATATTATGGAGTGAGAGATAGTTCTGTCTGCTATACTATACATTATAATTATATTCAGCCTAAAAAAAAAAAATGAAAATGAAAATAAAATAAAATAAAAAACGAAGAAAATCAATATTTCATTGTTTGTTATTGTTTGTTCTGTAGATTGGAAAATTCTATTTTTTGTTTTAATGTAGATTCAATTTCTAATTTTAATAGAAAATCTAACAATAACTCGTGTTAGTTTGTATATATAGGATAAATCAGTGGTTTTTAACCTTTTTGGCGATCATTCCAAAATGGGAGCGGAAATTCGATATTTTAAATTAACAGATGATGGCGATGATGTCTCGGCCTCGCGAATCTTGAAATTGAACTGAAATAAATATTCTTCCACGGAATACAGGTTAAGAACCTCTGATATACTTAAATGAATATATAGTTTATATACATTGTACCACGTCGGTATAGGCTGTAAATAAATTGAAATCGTATTTAGTATAAACCGCGCGACCCCATAGTTTTGTATCCCGGCTATATAGATAAATCATATATTGACACTCTCGATATATAGACACATATACATATATACAATACCATAACTACATTCCAATTTTTTATTTTTTAGCACAGATGATATATTAAAACTTTTTTTGGTAATGATCCAATGGAAGGGTGAATTTTACATTTATTTTTTAATTTCGATAAATTTCGATTACATCAAATAACGTATACTGCTAGGGAGATTCGATTTGATCAAAAATTGAAACCCTCAAAGCTTAAAATAAATTAAAAACATAAAACATAAAAAACTCTTGCGAATTAGTGCATGCCCCGTGATTCAATTTACGTAATGAATTTTAGTATAGTAGTCACCTTTTTTTTAGTATAGTAGTCACCTTGGTATATACATAAGTATCTATGTATAGTACATATATTATGAACGATATACTTATTTACATCTTCAAGTATCGAGTTTCATCTCTTTTTAATTTTTTATTTTTTAATTTAAATTCTTTTAGACGAATGAAAATTTTGCGCATGCAAATTTATTTGCGATATAAAAGAATGAAACTGGAAATGTTTAATTGGATGATAGTTTGAATACTTAAGATTATATTTTATTTCCGCTTTCTACGAATCCAATAGGACGATGGATTCTACTATTTACGTAAAAAATATCAATAATAATAATGAAACCCTACCCCACCCATCCTACCTACACATTTTTATTTTCTTAAAAATAAAATCATTCCATTATTCATCCAGACCACCTTCTCATACCCATATAGCCAAAATTCTACTATCCCTCTCGTGCTTTCATAATTCCTTTCCACATATATCAAGACAATATGGCATAAAGAAAAAATTGTAAGTTACACACATAAAAAAAAATGAAAAAGAAAAACATTTTTTTCAAGGGGATAAAAAATCCAAAAAAAAAATCCATTTTTTCATTTTTCTTTGGAAATTAGAATTTTTTGTATTTTTTTTATTTTCATTTTCATTTTTTTTTTTTTTTGTATATTTTTTGTGAAGACTTGAGATGATGATGCGCTAACCCGAACGACGGAAAAGGATAGAAAATGCAAATGAAAAACACACTCTTTATATACATATATGAAAAATGTACCATGAAAAAAAATAGAAAACTGTAATTTAATGGGATCTCTCACAAGGTATAGATTTTTTTTCCGGGACGGTTTTTTATTGTGTTGATGTTGTTGTTTGCGTGCTTGATTCTTTATCCGTTGGGGTTCGATCGCGCGTTATTATATGAACTAAGAGTATTTGAGTATAATGATATTTTTAATTATTCGACTGCGGGTTCTAAACGTGAATTTATAATTGCCGCGCGGCATGCCGGGGGATATGCTGCACATATTACGCAGCACCCCAAATATAGTATGTTACATACTCGGCAAAAAAATTCGCATCATTTTAATTACAAAAAAAAAAAGAATGTTTTTTCCAATTCAACCAAAAACCTCATATATATTCATTTGGGATAGAAAAGTCATATCGTGTCACCCTCAAAAAAATAGGGAAAAAACGGTTTATGTTTGGTGTATATAGGATTTGGCAACGATTAGATTTTTTCTTGTTTAATTTTAAAAGAAGACGGTATATATATATATATATATATATATATATATATATATATATATATATATATATATATATATATATATATATATATATATATATATATATATATATATATATATATATATATATATATATATATATATATATATATATATATATATATATATATATATATATATATATATATATATATATATATACATACATACATATACATATACATCCATATATACAAATACATACATACTTTCTTATTGTTTATTATTTTTTATATTTTTGCACTATATGTATATGTCAACTACACTCATGAGGGTAAAAAAAATGCTAAAATAAAAAAATCTTACCCTTAAAAAATAAAACAAAAATATAAAATAAAAAAAATTTACCCCTAACGAAAAAAAAGATGTATATCCTTTTTTTGTGTTGTTATTGTGTTGTTGTATTAATTTTGTGTAAATGTAAAAATATTATAAAAAAAATTGGATACAAAAAAAATCGATAAAGCATAAACTTATTTTTGGGCAATTCGCGAAAATTTCAACTCGTCTTCTTGTATGAAAATGAATGAAGAACGTCACTGCGGCTATATTATAATAACAGTCGAAATTTATACGAAATGGCAACATTGTAGTAAAATTATAATAACTGGCAACGCTGTAATCTAATAAATGAGAAACTATAGTACGATAGAATTGATAGACCACCCCCTTCCTTCTGAAGACCTACGTCAGTGGTGGTTTTAGCATGTGCAAGCCTCCATAGGCTACATTTATACTGCAGTACATCTGTACCAGTATGCACTTATGCAAGACCATTTTTCATGTGTTTTACTATGTGAGGTTTAATCTAAGTCGATTAAAATTGGGCACAAACAATTTTTTTTTTTTAATTTTAAGAAATTTAAAATAAAATAAAAAATTCAATAACAAATTTTAGTTGACCTTGTCAAGGCACTCACATAGTAAAATACACGAAAAATTGTCTAGCACTGTGGCAAAACATTTTTTCGTGTGTTTTACTATCTGAAAGTTTAGAAATATTACCTAATTTTGGTATCGAGAATATTTTTTATAATATTATTATTTACGAATTATAGTAAATAGAAATAATATTTTCGATACCAAATTTTAGTTGAACTTTCGAAACACTCACCTAGTAAAATACACAAAAAATTGTCTAGCACTGATACATGACATTTTTTCGAATATTTTACTATGTGAGCGCACTTGAAAAAGTAGGGTAAAATTTGTTATGAAGAACGTTTTTGTGTATAGTTTGTATTCCTATTACAGGCCAAAAAATAGGCCTATACGGCTTTCTTATAGACCACAAAAAACTGTTTTGGTTGTATAGTTGTCTAATAAGAACGCCCATTTCAAATTTTCAATACTTTTTAAATAGCAAATTTATACAAACAGCCACCATAAAGGAAATGACCATAAGGCTCTAGTTTAACAGAATGATTATGAATATATGATACCATTCAAGATTTGAAAACTTCTATAAACAAAGGCATTTTACACAAACAGTTAATATATAGAAAATGATCATAAAGCTATAGTCTACAAGAAAATTTAAAAATCTAGAGTCTCAGCTCTTCTGCAAAATATCAAAAAATTCAAATGAACTAATGGCGTCACTAGCCATAATAATTTATTTTAGTCAATTTACACTAATAACCACCATATAAAAAATTACCATAACCATCTTGTCGAATAGAAAAATCAAGAAGAACTTCAAGAATCTTTGAATGAAAAGGAATTTGGTCAAAACTTAATTTAAATTGATAAATTTGTATCTTTTGATAAATTTTTATGTTTTTTTGCTAAAATTTGGTTTTAATTTGGTTTTAAATTCCGGTTGGCTTTCAATTGCAACAGTTAAATTATTTCAGAAAACTATTCAATTTCGCCAAATTCGAAAAATTCTATTACAATTTGTAAAAATTTCTTAAATAGCAATAATTTTGTTTTTATTAAACTTTTAATTGAAATTTTAAAATTTATAAATTTAATTAAGTGGGTATGGTAATCATAATATCTGATACACAATATTATACCTACAAACAATATAAACTAATCAGTATATAGTTATATTTTTCCCAACAAAATGCTCCAGAATTCATTAAAAACAGTATTTCTAACCTCATAATTCCTGGCATCGGAATTTTTATTTTTCAAAATTTTCACTTTCAAATTTTCTGTTCTCATAATTCATGTTCTAAAAAATCCAATTTCAAAATTTATAAGAATCACTTTTTTTTACCAAATTGAAAGCACCACGCAATGTTTCACAGTATACATAATATGTTGAAAATGACTGAACTATTTTCCAGTTGTTGGTTTCTACGAATATGAGCAAAAATCTAAAATCCCTAATAGACTTCCGACTGCGATGGTTTCTGCCTCTAAAGAAAGGGCTCAATAACAGTAAATAGTGTGCCAGGTTTTATTTTATTAGGTTAATTATTTCTATACATTTAATTTAAAAATGTAATTTTTTATAAAACGAGTGTCCAAATGATCGAAATTTAAATGACAGAAATCTAAACATACATATAAAAATAGTTCTCACATTTGTATTTCGTTTGAAACTAATCTGAATAAGTTATTATACTTACACGCTAATTTGCTGAATTTCAGAATAAACTGAGTAATTTATGTTTAGTAATTTAATTTGTGGAGGATAAATTATATATACTTCTGCTTTATTCTTCATCATGAAGAAACCAATTATGTGTTTTGTAATTTGATCTGTTGTAAGATCTATAATTTTTTCATATATATAGTTATTCAAAATTTTGATTGAATAAATATTTAACTAGTCTAGTCTTTGACTTGAATAAACTAAACCAAAATTAATATCTCACATATATCTCGGTGAGTGTGTGGTTCCACATTGAAAAATTCGATCGCGTTAACTCAATAAACATGCGCGAGATTATTGCTTAATGGCTTTGAAATTCATTTCCTGCCTTGATCCATAACCATATCACATCATAATCGTATTACTATATATAAACGTATATACGTATGTATACATAGAGTGCTTGGATGTAAAGTCGTCGTCGTCGTCTATTCATTAATAAATAATGATAAATAAATAAATAAATAATCATAAAATATTCTTTTTTTATTTTTTTTATTTAGTAAAATTCTTTATTTCATCACGATACATATTTTTCCAAAAAAAAGTAAAATTTTCCTGGAAATTTCATTATTATTGCTGTTATTTTTTTGTATTTTCTTTCTTCATACCTTATTTATTATGAATTACAACTCCTTCGTATATTTCAATATTTTTAAGAATCGAAATGAACATATAAATATGAACATACATATATGTATATAACATGTATATACTTTTTTATTTCATTGTTGTTACCCCTCACTACTATACCAATCTTGTCTTCTATTTTCAACATCAGTGTTTTTTAAACTTTACTTAATTGCGGAACACCAAATAGTAAAATTATGGAATTATGTATGTTAAAACTTAACTTAAAATTGTTGATCCAATTCTTTTCATATTAAAGTGATTTAATATTTGGTTGTAAACTATAAATTAGCTGAGTACAAAGTTTGATTTTGAACAATTATTGAAATAAAATATAATTACACGGACGCGGAACACCGGTTAAGAACTACTGTCCAAGATCCTTAGAGTAAGAAACGAAGAAAAGATACCAAATTAAATTAAAGAACAAGAAAAATATTTAAGTATGTAACTGTACATTATTTCTTGTATAGTTATATATCTAACTTTGTTTGCGGTAAATTAGAAGGCGAATCATCAATTATTCATAATGAAATTGAGATGGAGATGCGAATGAAATAGAAACACTCCGGTATATTATGGCTGTTGTAAAACAAATACATATTTCCATTGGTCGCCCTGAATTTCCTTTTTTATTACTCAAATTTATTATTATTTAACAAAATGTTGCACAAATCCGAATCACTTTTCCAAGCTCTTCCCTATTTTTTTGGTTTTCATTATATAGTTTGTCGATAAAAAAAACTATATATTGAAATATTTGCAATTAAAATGAAAACAATATACATAAAATCAGATTAATCATACAAAAAAAAAAAATGTATCCTAAAGGGGTTCAAATTAATAGCAGCTCGAAAAACTCTGAACCTTTAAAGGGTGAGAAATTAAGAAACGTTTTTTTATTTCAATGCAATCAAAATTATACATTAAAACACAAGGGAATTTAAAATGTTCTGAACATGGGAATCATAATCAACTGATTATTCCAAAATATATTAAATTTTTTGTGAATATTTTTGAATTAAATTATTGATTCGACCAAGAAGAGAGAGTATAGTAAACCTTTTCGAAAATTAATGAATAAATAAGATACAATGCGATATATTCCCGATCCCCGTAAAATATGTTATCGATTTGTAAATTTTGGTGTGTGCATGTGTGTGTGTGTGGGTATGTGTGTAATTGACTAAACCTAATACAACATGCGGTAAAATCATTTCAATTTTGACATAAAATTAGAGCTTTAAAATTTGCCGCATTGGATTTAGTTTTACCAAAAGGTATTACTTGCCTCTCAAGCTTAGTTCACAAAAATGTATTGCAGTTCCTCGAGTATACGTTACAGAATACCAATTTTCTCATCATTAAACAATTGTACTGCAGTATCATACCAACTAAACAAATCAAAAACTATTAAATAACCATCTCACCAACCAAGATAAATGTATAAAAATGTAAATCAATCGACTTATGCAAGACACTATTCGTGTGTTTTAATATGTGACTGCTTGAAACGCCGATTAAAATTGTTAATTTTGCGAAATTTTATAAAAAAAAATTCAATTTCAATGCCACATTTTAGTCGACCTTGTAAAGATCTCACATAGTAAAATACACGAAAAACTGTCTAGCACTGTTACAAAAGAATTTTTCATGCATTTTCCTATGTGAGTGTTGAAAAAAGTTGACTAAAATTTTGTATTGAGAGTATATTTTTTTTTTTTATTATTATTTACGAATTATAGTAAATATTCGTAGAAAAAATATTTTTGATACCAAATTTTCGTCAAATTTTCGAAGCTCTCACATAGTAAAACACACAAACAATTGTCTAGCACTGATACAAGACAATTTTTCGTATGGTTTACGAAGTGAGTGCCTGGAAAGTTCGATTGTTTTTTAATATTGTTAATGAATAATAGTAAACTAAGCCTGCTGCGTGGGTTTAAAACCGCCAATATTTGATGCAATGAATTTTATTGTATCAATATCGAAAACCAGAGATTTGTGGATAGTAGCCCCATTAAAGCCTTGGTAGCCCCATTCAAATTAATATTTATGATTCTTCAGACTTAAAAATTGATCGAGAGTTGCGAACCGCGCTATTTACGCTGGGTGGAAATGTCTTTGTATTTAGTATATTGTTTTATAGTGAGATAATAAGTTACGATGTTGTTGATTGGGAGTATAATAGGAATGAGCCAGGATGGAAGTACTTTGAAAGCTGAGACTGATGCAATAGTATCGGTTGTATGTATTTGAAATTACTTGTTCAATAATATTATTCAATTCTGCCAGCCATGGTTGATTTATTTTAAACCTGGTTGAATCAAAACACAGTAATTGAGTTTTACTTGATCGGTTTCAAAAGACTTTCCAATTAGTTGTTCATAATTGATCCTGTTGAATTAAATTTCTAGGAAAAAATTCATTTTAAATTACAATCAAACTATTTATAAATTGAAAATCTATGCTTTTAGAATTGAGTTAGTTGGATTCGTGTCAGATGTTATTCAAATTTCGCTTAACAATTTATTATTGATATTTTCATGTTTGGCTGCTAAACTGTAAAATGGAAACTCATTATTACAAGTATTGAATAGGAATTTAACAATAGTTTGATACGTCTCAAATTTTAGTCAAACTTCAGTTTTTTCGTAATCTAACAAATGGAAAGCATGAGTCATTGATTTTTTGATTTTACTCGGTTAAGATTGGGCCTTTTCAAAACTAAATTTCGATGTGCCTTTGCTTGAATGGTATTGAATCCCTTAACATGTATTTTTTATACCCATTACCTATTAAGATCACTGAACTTAAAATCATTTATAAAACATCACATATTTTATTTTGTATGTACGTATCATAAAGAAGAACAGAAACAAAATCTTAAGATGTTCATTTATATATATATATATATATATATATATATATATATATATATATATATATATATATATATATATATATATATATATATATATATATATGTATATATATACATAGCAATAAGAAGCGAGGAGTGAAGGTGTTATTTTGTTAATTAGTAAAGCATTTTTATGAAATCGTAAATCATAAAGTATTAATAAAAAAAAATTGCTGTAAAAAAATCAAGAAAATATGAGCAAAGGCCAGATAAGGAGCACATATACATATATATACATATTCATATGTATATATATATATATATATATATATATAGATATATATATATATATATATATATATATATATATATATATATATATATATATATATATGAAATTGAGTGAGTGAGATACATACGTATGTGATTTTTGTAACAGCAAAAATTAAAGGATTCAATTAAATTCGGAAACTAAATAAAAATAAAATACGGGCCGTTTAGAGTTGCACATGGAAGTACCCTTGATCCGGCACTGTACCACCTCATTTAATTTTAATTGCTTTATATTAATTTTTCGAAATAAGATTTATTATAACCGAAGAAGAAAACAAAAAAAAAATATTCAGATTTTTTTTCTTAACCATTTTTAATGAAATACTCCACAGGGAGCAAATTGAAGATTTTCAAAAATGTTTCTCGTCTTAAAGTTTCTTTCAAATATTTCAAATTAAGAAAAGACCACAAAATTTCTTATAATAAAATTTAAGATTGCTATAATTGTAGGTGGCTGAAATCAAAATTTATAAAAATGATGCTCAGAGCAAAACAATTTTTGGATGCAGATATTCAAATTTTCCTTATCAAACCCTCGAAATTGTTCAGACTCGAAGCGCGTATATGATAAATAAAATGTTTTCTTGATTACTAGACTAACATCCATTTATTGTACACACACATATATATATATATATATATATATATATATATATATATATATATATATATATATATATATATATATATATATATATATATATATATATATATATATATATATATATATATATATATATATATATATATATATATATATATATATATATATATATATATATATATATATATATATATATATATATATATATATATATATATACATATATATAGAAGCGTCTTATGTGTGGCTTTTACTTTTTATTTTTATTTTGTTTTTTATTGATTTTACTCAGTAAATATTTGGATATGATTAACACATTTCCGTCTGATTTATTTTTAATTTACGTTATGATTATCCGCCTTAATTATCCCTGTCTTCACATCATAAAAATAAAATTCTGCGTTCTTAAACCAAAAAGTTTTGATACTTCGATTGAAAATTGGTCGATACAAAATAGCCGGAAAGGGTTAACAAATAAAAAAAATTATTAGTTAAGCAAGAAAACTAAAAACCTTCATCGTTCGCTTAATAAAAATTTTGTGTGTGTTTTGTTTGATCAATTGTATCGAAATAATAAGACGCGATTTTTTTTTTGTATGTTAATCAAACAACAGATGGCTTGATTAATGATTTCAAAATGGCAAATAAATAATTACACGTCATACATGTTATTTGAATATAATTATCGGATTAGATATTTTTGGCAAAATAAACGCTTAATAATTAAAGGGCGTGTGTGTTTGTCCAACCCAAAGTCTTGCCAAATTGAAATTTTTTTTGTAAGCTACTTTCAAATAATTATTCCTATACTACATTACCATGGACTATAAATGACCTATTGCATAGGCTTAGGATCCGACCGATGCGACATTTAGTAGAGATGCTAATAAATTTTTCATGAATTTGTCCTCAAAGTATGAGGACAAATTCATGAAAAATATAATGCGTTGTTCTCGGTACTGGGATTCTCTACCAGATGAGGAATTTCATAAATTTAACACTACAAAGTCGATACAAGATTACCAAACAACCTAGCAAAAAGTTTTTACTTTAGGCCTTCCGGCAGTAGAAATGTTACAAATAATGCTAACGGAATTCCTCAAGCAAAACTCACCTAGCCGCTTTCGAATAGTTCGAAATCCTTTTTCGAAAAAAGGCACAAAAAATAGTAGATAAAGGTAGACAGGATGAACAAATCGTAACGGCCTAACGGCCGGTGTACAACTGCTAAGTGGAACGATTTCCGGATGACTACTCCATAGTGTATAGCACTATATTTCATAGTACGAGAATATAAAATATAATTTGCTATGTGATTCATTAAATTGCCACACCATCTGATAATTCTTTCACTATAAGAACTTGATTATGTGGGTCAAGCTTACTAAGTGGAAGCAGTCTAGTGCACACGGCTAGCTGACCTTTTAATTCCTCTTTCAGATAAACCAATTGCACTTAGTCAACTCTGTAATCAACATGTGTATATAGGTAACTTCCCCGAATTAAAAATAAAGCTCCTACTTACTTGATATGACATTGAATGCCAAACTTGATGAAATACCTGGACAGCGAACCACTAAAATAAAAATTAAAAAAATTAATTAATTAATCAGTACAAACTCTAAAATCAAAACGTCCTAGCTGCGTTAACCAAAATGTATTGCCTACTACATTTAGATATTTTATGTATTTCTGCACACTTGATCAAATAGTCAGAAATCAAGGACAATGAGCCGGTAGGGCTCGAAGCCTAAAAATAGTATGTTAGGTATAAACTATAAATCGTAAAATTTCCAACATATTAAAAAATCTAAAATTTAATTATGAAGTGTAACAGTTCATACAAATTATTTGTGCTGTGGGTTTGATCTTATATTTCAGGCATAGATTTTTAATCCCCGAGCTTTAAACCACCGAACCAAATATTTTAAATATTTCTTTATCATCATTTTGATTTTAACAATGTTACATTGAAACCTTATTCAAGCCTACTTATTATTATTGATCTTTGAAATATTTTTTTAAATATACATATTGAATCCAAATTGATCAATTATACATTCCAAACATATCACCTTTTAGTCTTTTCTTATATATATTTTCTTCAGTCACCGTCTTAATATTCAACAATTAAATCAATAAAAATTGAATTTAAATAATTTAATCCAAATATTCAATAATATCACAATTTGGGAGTTTCACATAAATTAAAATGGATTATAATCTTAAAGAAACACATTTAAATTTCATTAAATTGAACGAAAGAAAAAATTAAAATCTTGACTCCTCTTCAAGAAATTTTTTATTTTTTTTTTGTTATTTTTTTTTAATTAAATTAGAATATTTTAACTCGGTAACGGGGTAATAAAATTCGTGATGTGATGTGTGTTTGTGTGTATATACATCGAGCAAGAGAGAGAGTTAGGTTTAGAAAAGGTTTTTCAACCTGTTGCAAATCTTAAATAAAAAATGAAAAAATTAAAATAAGACGAAGAAACAAAAATTACGGCGAATAGTACATATACAGTAAAGAAAACACTAAAAAAAATACGAAACATAAACAAAATATAAGAAATCTTAAGAAAACACGTGCATAACATAATTCTTGAATTTTATTTTATTTTTTATTTATTTTTATTTTTTCTTGAAATGATTTATTCGATTCTTTAAGACACACATATCAGACAAAACGGCACCGAAACTATTAAGTTATGTAATTCTATCTGAAAACTTGTTTGACACACACATACACTCCGTGAGGAGGGTTAAGATCTCCCATGGGGCGCGTCCCCAAGTCGCGGATAGAGGAATGCCCGTGGACAGAAACTGAGAGGAGAAGGTACCCCGAATAAGAAACCAATAATGAGTGAACAAAATGAAAACACGGTTACGGCGCTAAGGGTGATTACCTTATAGTGCCGGTGGCTTCGGGGAGTGGGCAAGTGTGTTCCCAGTCGTCGTTATCAAACAACGGCTGAACTTCAGTAGTGTAGGAACTACAAGTGTAGGAAGTTTTTTCGAAGAAGAAACGGGATCTATGAGTCAATTTGTACTTTCAAAACGAGAAACACCTATATATGTGGCAGGTAGCGGGAAAATAGACCCATAGCCATATGTTCCAGAGATCGCTTCCCAATATCCAAAGGAATATCCCTGTGGTTTTCAGATCTTGCAGGGCCAGAGGAAAATACATTAACGAGGCCTTCCAAAAAGAAGGAGTAGGCTTCCTCGATCGCCTTCGAAGTTCCGTCCAAGGTCTGTAGACGATGAAGTGTCTGATCCACTATCGGATATTTATAAGCCTGATCCTCTTACTCGGATGGATAAGAAAATTGATCGCCTATGCGAGTAGATCAGAGGAAGGAATATCGTGCATCATGTAATAAAGATGCTGGCCACGTTAATCAAAAGTCTGAAAGTCGAACACTCACAAAAGGATGGAAACAAGGACGAGACTCAGACAGCACAGACAATTTCGAAATTGGCTAAGCAAATAACTGTGTGCTGTTAGACTTAGACCACGCCAACCATCTCAAATTCGAGAAAGAAAGAGGAGACAATATAGTCGTTGGAAAACCAGGTCAAAATGGCACCCAACAGTAAAAGGAGAAGATCGAATGTTCAAAATTCGAGTGTTGGACATTCCCAGAAGAAAGGAAAAAGATGAAGCCCAAGATCTAAAAGCAAAAAGTTCATCTGCAAATCCAGATGAACCTAGCGTACCCGGCACTGAAGTGGTCCCCGACTGGCAATTGGTAAAAAACAAGAAGAGGAAAAAACATAGAAGGATCCCTTGTTCCCGTCCTATTTCCATCCGGATAACAAAGAACGGATCCTTAACGTATGCTCATATGCTTAAGAAAATGAAAGGTGATTCAAATTTGAATGGCTTCTCTGAAAAGGTAAATCGCATACGTAGGACAATAAAAGGTGATCTCCTACTTGAGTTAGGTGATGATGTACATGCAAAAGAACTTGAATTCCAAACTGCGTTATAAAACTCTCTTGGTGCAGATGCAACTATTTAAACGCTACCACAAAGTGATGAGGTTATGGTCGAATTAACATTGTCGACATTGATGAGGCCACAACAGAAATTGAGGTACATAAGGCGATTACAGACAATTTTATGGAAGCGAAGGACCTATCGCTAAACTGTATAAAATCACTGAGAGCTGCCTATAGAGGCACTCAAACTGCAGTGATGGCTGTGCTAAGCTCGATAGCTAAAGCGATGAATGTTTAAGGCAAGATACGTATTGGGTGGATAATCTTCCGAATTCTTGAAAAAATTCCCTTAAAGTGTTTCAAGTGCTGGCACTATGGACATAGAACCAAATTTGGTAGGTGTAATGTCGATCACTCTCGCCTGTGCTACAAATGTGGAGGAGAGGGTCATGGAATAAAAGAATGCAAGAAAAAAGCAAATTGTATGCTTTGCCAGATGCTTTGCCTTATTTAATCTTTTCCTAAAAGAGCCCAACGTAACGGGGACTGCCAATGCAAAAGCGGCACCGATGATGTGTGTGATCACTGATGCCTGTTGTAAAATTATACTGGAGAACTGAGTAGATTGCACAATTACGCCGGAAATGCCATCATGCAAGGAGGCAATATCAGCGTGGCTGGGGTAGAGAGTTTTATTATGGCTTGTGCCGAAAAATACTTGGATGCTCGAAAGCAGTTTAAGCATGCAATTAAAGTGAGTAAGCGTCAATGTTGGAAAGAGATGTGCAGTGAAGTGGACCATGACTCATGAGGGAGAGCCATGACCCATGGGGAAAAACATGGAAGGACCCTATAAAATCATCATGAATATAGGCTTAGAAATCGAAATGCATCGCCTCCCACCTGCCCATTGCCACTAAATAGAATTGTAACCGCCTTATTCCAGAAGCAAAATGAATTAAACTCTACGACTTCAGAGAAATCTACAACTCATGTTTGAGAGAGGGAGTATTCCCGGAACAATGGAAGAGACAACGTCTGGTTCTGTTGTCAAAGACAAAGAAACCTCCAGGAGATCCATCCTCATACGTCCCCAAGTCGCGGATAGAGGAATGCCCGTGGACAGAAACTGAGAGGAGAAGGTACCCCGAATAAGAAACCAATAATGAGTGAACAAAATGAAAACACGGTTACGGCGCTAAGGGTGATTACCTTATAGTGCCGGTGGCTTCGGGGAGTGGGCAAGTGTGTTCCCAGCCGTCGTTATCAAACAACGGCTGAACTTCAGTAGTGTAGGAACTACAAGTGTAGGAAGTTTTTTCGAAGAAGAAACGGGATCTATGAGTCAATTTGTACTTTCAAAACGAGAAACACCTATATATGTGGCAGGTAGCGGGAAAATAGACCCATAGCCATATGTTCCAGAGATCGCTTCCCAATATCCAAAGGAATATCCCTGTGGTTTTCAGATCTTGCAGGGCCAGAGGAAAATACATTAACGAGGCCTTCCAAAAAGAAGGAGTAGGCTTCCTCGATCGCCTTCGAAGTTCCGTCCAAGGTCTGTAGACGATGAAGTGTCTGATCCACTATCGGATATTTATAAGCCTGATCCTCTTACTCGGATGGATAAGAAAATTGATCGCCTATGCGAGTAGATCAGAGGAAGGAATATCGTGCATCATGTAATAAAGATGCTGGCCACGTTAATCAAAAGTCTGAAAGTCGAACACTCACAAAAGGATGGAAACAAGGACGAGACTCAGACAGCACAGACAATTTCGAAATTGGCTAAGCAAATAACTGTGTGCTGTTAGACTTAGACCACGCCAACCATCTCAAATTCGAGAAAGAAAGAGGAGACAATATAGTCGTTGGAAAACCAGGTCAAAATGGCACCCAACAGTAAAAGGAGAAGATCGAATGTTCAAAATTCGAGTGTTGGACATTCCCAGAAGAAAGGAAAAAGATGAAGCCCAAGATCTAAAAGCAAAAAGTTCATCTGCAAATCCAGATGAACCTAGCGTACCCGGCACTGAAGTGGTCCCCGACTGGCAATTGGTAAAAAACAAGAAGAGGAAAAAACATAGAAGGATCCCTTGTTCCCGTCCTATTTCCATCCGGATAACAAAGAACGGATCCTTAACGTATGCTCATATGCTTAAGAAAATGAAAGGTGATTCAAATTTGAATGGCTTCTCTGAAAAGGTAAATCGCATACGTAGGACAATAAAAGGTGATCTCCTACTTGAGTTAGGTGATGATGTACATGCAAAAGAACTTGAATTCCAAACTGCGTTATAAAACTCTCTTGGTGCAGATGCAACTATTTAAACGCTACCACAAAGTGATGAGGTTATGGTCGAATTAACATTGTCGACATTGATGAGGCCACAACAGAAATTGAGGTACATAAGGCGATTACAGACAATTTTATGGAAGCGAAGGACCTATCGCTAAACTGTATAAAATCACTGAGAGCTGCCTATAGAGGCACTCAAACTGCAGTGATGGCTGTGCTAAGCTCGATAGCTAAAGCGATGAATGTTTAAGGCAAGATACGTATTGGGTGGATAATCTTCCGAATTCTTGAAAAAATTCCCTTAAAGTGTTTCAAGTGCTGGCACTATGGACATAGAACCAAATTTGGTAGGTGTAATGTCGATCACTCTCGCCTGTGCTACAAATGTGGAGGAGAGGGTCATGGAATAAAAGAATGCAAGAAAAAAGCAAATTGTATGCTTTGCCAGATGCTTTGCCTTATTTAATCTTTTCCTAAAAGAGCCCAACGTAACGGGGACTGCCAATGCAAAAGCGGCACCGATGATGTGTGTGATCACTGATGCCTGTTGTAAAATTATACTGGAGAACTGAGTAGATTGCACAATTACGCCGGAAATGCCATCATGCAAGGAGGCAATATCAGCGTGGCTGGGGTAGAGAGTTTTATTATGGCTTGTGCCGAAAAATACTTGGATGCTCGAAAGCAGTTTAAGCATGCAATTAAAGTGAGTAAGCGTCAATGTTGGAAAGAGATGTGCAGTGAAGTGGACCATGACTCATGAGGGAGAGCCATGACCCATGGGGAAAAACATGGAAGGACCCTATAAAATCATCATGAATATAGGCTTAGAAATCGAAATGCATCGCCTCCCACCTGCCCATTGCCACTAAATAGAATTGTAACCGCCTTATTCCAGAAGCAAAATGAATTAAACTCTACGACTTCAGAGAAATCTACAACTCATGTTTGAGAGAGGGAGTATTCCCGGAACAATGGAAGAGACAACGTCTGGTTCTGTTGTCAAAGACAAAGAAACCTCCAGGAGATCCATCCTCATACCGACTATAATGCATGTTAGATGCGGCTGGCAAAGTATTAGAGCGCATCATCTACAATCGATAGGAGAAAGCCGTGGAAAGGGCCGGAGACCTCGCCGATCGACAATATGGATTACGAAAGGCTCAATCGACAATTGACGCCTTTCAGCACGTCGTTAAAATCGCGAACGAAGGAACAGAACATAGAAGATGGAGAGGCGGCTCTAAAACATGCTGCGCCTTGGTCACACTCGATATCAAAAATGCGTTCAACTCTGCCAAATGGGAATGAATTCTCGATGCCCTGCATGAACTGCAAGTACCAGTGTATATACAGAGAATCATCTCCCGACTATTTTCGCAATAGAATATTTATGTATAATACAGATGCCGGTATCATGGAATACAAAGTTACATGTGGAGTCCTGAAGGGTCAGTATTTCGGCCCCTGCTTTGCAACATCATGTATGATGCCGTCTTGAGAATCAGCGTACCTGACGGTGTGTAAATTGGGGGCTTCGCGGACGACATTGCCATTGTAGGGGTAGCCATAATGATTATTAAAAGATGGCTGATATCATTCGGACTCCAACTGGCCGACCATAAAACCGAAGCAGTCTTAATTACCAGTGGGAAGATGGTAGAAATTGTAAATATTGATGTTGGCGGGAATATAATTCCCTCTCAGTCTTCACTACAATACCTTGGAGTCGAAATTGAGGAATGCCCTAATTTCAAGGAGCACGTAAGGATAGTGAGCGGAAAACCTGCAAATGTATATGCATCGGTGTACCGCTTAGGTTCCTTAAGAGCGATATGTGTCTTTCGCACAACATCCGATGACGCGGCACTCGTAATTTCAGGGATGATTCCCATCGAACTAATTCCAACGGAAAGGAAGAAATGGTATCTACATCGAGAACAACCAGGAATAAGAGCAGCAGAACACGTTGCAACTATAACAGAATAGCAAATGCACTGGGATAGCTCGGAAAAGGGTCAGTGGACCTATTGTATTAAACCATCAATCGAAAAGTGGATAAATAGATGGGACGGCTTTGGGAATTCATAGGTTACTGGGCCTGACAACATCCCTAATATTGCACTAGAGACTTCAATACAAGCCAGACCGGATGAGTTTAAGGAACTATATAGTTCCTGTCTCAGAGACGGAGTATTCCCCGAACGATGGAAGAAACAGAAGAACGCAACAGATGGAAAAAGATGGAAAGGAGGCTCATAAAAGTACTGTGCTGTTGTCAAACTGAATGTTATGAACACATTCAACTCGGCCAAATGAATCTGTATCTTAAATGCACTGCAGGCGTTACAAGTACCAGTGTACTTAAGAAGTGTCATCGCTGACGTATGACAAGGATGACGGTGTGAAAACGTACAATGTGGACTGCTACTGTGGAATATCATGTGGGCTTGAACCAGTTACCAGTAGGGTATACATTTAGTTACCAGTATCTTAACCCACTCACAGCATTCATTACGATATTTGGTCGTAACCTCCATGATTCTCTATGGATCGCCTGTATGGGATGGCGCGATGGACTTCGAAACATATAGACGCAAATTGGTATCGGTGTACCGCCTAAGTGCTCTAAGAGCGGTATGTAGCTTCCACACAGTATCTACTGCCACGACACTCGTTATTGCGCGGATGATCCCAATTGAACTTCTTGCGAGAGAAAGGAAGAAATGGTACCCCAATCGTGTACAACCAGGAAGTACAGCACTAGAACGCGCTTCAACAATGACAGAATGGCAAAGAAGATGGGATTGCTCGGAAAAGGGTCGCTGGACTTACCGTCTCATACCATCCATTGAAAATGGCTAAATACAACTGTTAAGTGAACATGATTGTTTTGGTATATAGTCCCTGCTTGCAAAGATAGACAAGAAGATGTGGAGCACATTTTTATCCAATGCCCACGGCTTGCGGATACTCGAAAAGAACTGTCAGCTGTCCTAGGGCAGCATCCAACACCAGAAAACATAACGCATTTAATGCTTGACTCTGAGAAAGGATGAAATGCTGTAAGCCATATGGCGATAGTGGTATTGAATGAGCTGAGGCGTTTAGAGCGTGCAAGAGAAGAACAACATGCCGTGATTTGATAGCGGTGACCAACCCAATCTAATATTGATGCGCTACAGAGAGAACAAAGAGCCAAATGGCTAGTCACCTCCATGTGAAGTAATGTCCAACGATGGTTCCGCATGGAGAATGTGAAAGCGGCGGGTGTGTGGTTTTTAGGTGGTAGGAATCGTCTTCCGAATGCATCGTCTTCCGCAGATTTTCCACACTTTATAAATTTAATCACAGATTCAATCAAAATTGTTGTTTATGGTTCAAAAGTATATACTATCATGTATACGCTCAGCAGCAGGACTCATTTCAGAGATGTGGTAGAAATTTTTACTTGTGGTAAAATAAAAAAAATCGTGAGCAGTTTTTTACTGAGTTGAGGAGGTTATTTGAGTGTGAGACCTTTCCGAAGTGTAAGTTAATTAACCGGGCTTTATAAACTCTTGGCAATGAAATATACAGCTGAGCGCCACCGGTCATTCATTGGATTTATTTTAAGCGCATCTAATTTACCCAAAAACCAGTAACACATAAATATTCGCGCGGTCTTAAACATATATGCTAAATGCGAAACCCTATTTTGTGTATTATATGCAGTTCAATGCTCCAAATTATATTTGGATTGTTTTGTATATGGTGCTGCGGTGGCTATATTTAACGAGTTCGCGCAAACACTTTTCGTATTTTAAAAACGTTCCACCAATTTAAATGTATCTTCTGTAAGCAATTAATTAATCACTAAAGGTACTAAACAAAAATCTTAAATATAAAAAAAAATCTCTTCTTATCTTCGTTTCTTGTTCTTGTTTATTTATCTTTATTTTTTTCTTAAGAAATTAAAATATTTAAATTTTAGGTGTTGGCTGGATCATTTCAGATATGAATAAAAAAAAACTATAAATAAATAAACAAACACACAGATATACATAATTTTAAGATTTTGTAGAGACGATTCTTGTTAGATTAAAATTAATACAGCAAATCTATTAAGTTAAGAAATATTAACAATAAAAATAAGAAAACCGAAAGAGGTATGGTATAGTGCAAACGTTTCCGATTTCACGACATTAGTGTATTTCTCATGACCGTATTTATTTGGTTGGTATATTGCGTTCAAAATAGTTTTGGACGGCACTAAAATTTCTCGCACAATTTCCGATTAACAACAAACACAAAACGAAAAAAAAAAAAAAAAAACTTAGAATTAATTAAAGTAGATTGGTGCTGGTTGTCTTCTTTTTTAATTTTTTTTTTTCACTTCTTTTCTTTCAAAAACACATTATTTGAGATTGGAATTTGTCAAAATATTAATCGAAGTAAAATTTATGATCAATGTTTTGAATAAAATTAACTTCACTAAATAAGGAGTGTTCTAAATTATAGATTCTTACACATATTTAAGATACAAATTAAAACATGGATTAATGCATGGTGTGTTATACACAAATGCGCGGCTGATTTATATAATAGATTGCGGTTAACCACGAAATACTCAAAATATCTCCAAAATCCCTAAATAAAAATTTGTAATCACAAGATTCTCTTAAATGTGTGCTGTCCCACCCAAACCCCACATTTCTTAATTGTTATCTATAAATATATTATATGGTTACAGAAAATCAAAACTCGTGTTTAAAAATTGTAAACAAAAAAGGTTGCAGAGAAAAAGATAGCGCTTCAAACGCCTAGGAATTTAGAAGATTTGATCATTTTGTGAATTTTGTGTATGATGTCACTTGGGACATGAATTTAATTTTGCTTCAATCAAAGGCCGAGAATCAACCATATTTATTAAGAGAAACGGCTGTGTAGGATGACAGTGACGCAGTCTCAATGCTGTGTTAAAGTTAAGATCAGGCTATCGACAATTTGTGCAGTTAACTCGAGTGTTCGGCAGGGAGATACTCTGTCCTCGATACTCTTCAATCTCATGTTGGAGTACATCTTTCGTAAGACTGAAACACCTCAGCTCCAGTCCAATCAGGTGGTTGCATATGCAGATGACATATGCGTGATTGGACTGAATAGCAACGGAAAGAAGGAAATACTCGATTCGCATGTAGAGTTTCCAGCTTTAGTTGGACTCCAGATGAATGAGTACAAAACCAAATACATGATCTCTGGTTATTGGGATCAGATTTTAGTAGTGGCCACTACACGTTTAAGGAAGTGAGGAGGTTCTAATATTGTATTTTTCTTATCTCTCACGATAACAGTGTAGGTGAGGATATTAAATTACGGCTGGCAGCTGGCCGTCGTGCTTTGTATCCTCTAAGGCCACTGCCAAAATCTAAACACCTATCAAGTGCCGTGAAGCTGAAGCTTTACAAAGCGTGGATCAGGCCCGTTGTTATGTTTGGATGTGAAAGTTGGGCACTGATGGATGAGTATAAGAAATGGCTCCTTTCATTTGATAGAAGACTAATGCGTTTGATTAACGGCCCAAAACCCAAAGTAGATGGTACATATCGAGCTCTGTACAATTTAGAGATCAGAGATCTGATGAAGATCCCCGATATTGTACATGAAATAAGATCTCAGCGAGTACGCTAGTTCGGTCACGTTCTGCTGATCCAGAACGAATTGTGCAACGATCTCTGAAAGGAGAGCCACTATATGGAAGGCGCAGGTAACGATGGCTCCACGATGTAGAGAACGACTTGGTCTCTCCAGTTTGACTTAGACAGTATGAAGACCATACTCAGGATCATACTCGGGATCCAAATCGTTGGAGCTATATGGTTGACACAGTAAGGGGCCAGTAATGATCTTTAAAAACTGATTATTATTACTAAGAGAAACGATCTTTGAAATTAAAAATGCTAAATACGATGGGACCGTGAAAATGTCAATTATATAAATTCGAAAATGTCTTAGTCCTTGAGTTTGAGTAGCAGTTAAGCCACCGAGAAAATGAGACTTTAATTTAAACAATAATTACGGGCATGATTGGTTCCTGTACGTGGGATAGAGACAAATTATTTTATTTATCGATTTAGATATTGAGATGCAACTTAACTATATAACTTAATTAACCGATTTCATGCAGGTTACACATTGATGATCGGTGGATGGAAAATCGATTCTCACATAAAGATGAACACTTTTGAATATTTGCTTATTCTCTGGGAGTATTCATTAATTTAAACGAACTTACGACTAAAATTGAAGAAATATAGCACACAATTTATACCCCATAGGAACCATGAACGAACCGGAGACCATTTTCTTTCTCTTGCTACTCTCAATTGAAGCGATCTAAATTCATGTTTTCAAAATTCTGGGATCGAAAGTCGTTAGTTTTCCGAATTTTGGTTTGGCATACCTTCTTCTTTATTGATAAAATCTTACTTAACCTAACATAATTAAGCAGACAGACTAAGATTTCGTACCTTGTTCACCCTATTTATACCACAGTTAAATAGGGGCTACAAATTCATAACTTGTCCACTCTATTCGTGACCCTATACACACCGCAATTAAAGAACCGCCTAAAACTAGGCTATATTTGTTTCCCTCTTAATACCGTCGGGGTAAGTTGGTTGAACTGTTAAAAAAGAAAATAACATTTACCGTCAGAAGAGATTTGTCGTTAAATCAATGCATGATTTGAAATTGCTTAAGTCGAGGAGCTTAATAAATTGCAGTATAAGTTTTAGGTTGCTCAATATTGAGCAAAAGATACTGAGGTGAAATAAATTTATTGGTCCGGTACAAGTTTCAGCTTCGGTTGTACAACGAATCCAAAATAAATATTTATCTAAACTCTGAAACATTATAACCAAATGGATGAAATGGTTCAAGAATGTAGGCTCCTTTGTCACTCTAGGTTATAATGGAAGACATAGTTTTCAGAGTTATTTTTGTATTTTATTTTTTTTTCATGAGGGTAAAATACATTCATATTTAAGAAAATGAATCAAACTAAGCAAAGAATGGTGAAAACGTCAGCCAAATCATCAACGTTACTCGACTATACCTCTAAATAAAAATTAAAGTTGTGTAATGAATATTGCACTATACATTGTTTAGCACTTATGCAAGATATTTTTTCGTGTGTTTTACTATGTGAGTCCTTGAAAAGACTGTTAAAATTGGGTATCGAGAATATACTTTTTGAAATTATTTTTTTTTACGAAATTTTATAAAAAAATTAAATTTCATTAACAAATTTTAGTCGAATCTTGTTCAAGCAATCACATAGTAAAATACACGAAAAATTGTTAAGCACTGTAACAAAACAATTTTCGTGTATTTTACTATGTAAATGTTTAGAAATGTTGACTAATATTTTGTGTCGAGAATATGTTTTAATAATATTATTATTTACGAATTATAGTAAGCAGAAAAAATATTTTCGATACCAAATTTCGAAGCAGTCACATAGTAAGACTCACAAAAAATTGTCTAGCACTGATACAAAACAATTTTTCGAATGTTTTACTGTATGAGTATTTGAAAAGGTCGGCTAAAATTTGGTATTACCGTTAAACTATTTTTATTCGTCTCGTTAGCTCGAGAAAACTAACCATAAGAATGTGAGGAAGAGGTGTTGCTGCGTCTATATATACATATAAAACGATGATCATGAAAAATAAGCATTTGATGTCTTCGATGAATTTGTCAACCAAGTTTGGTGCGATTTCGATATTTAATTTGTTTTTTCGGCAGCCTAACTCACTTCACTTTTTCTAATTGGCAGTCGTCCCTCCTTTCTGTCTGAACTTACAATATATTTTCGTTGGTCAAAGTAACTTGAGATTGAGTAATTAAAATATTTTTTTCGAGAACATTTTCCCGATCTCGAAGACGACGATTATCCAAATCTACACATTTCCAATGCCGATTAATATTAATATGCATATTCACAGTATGTTAAATTACGTCGAACATTTTTTTAATTAAAAATGCTGATGGCGACATGAGATGGGGGTACCTGCAGAACACAAAACAAAACACTATAAATGGGGTGGTTTATTACAATATGAAGAGGAGGGAGGAGGGGGTAAAACAGAGTGATTAAATTTGTGGTGTATAACGGTTGTATGTCAATATTAGTAATTTAGTTTTTTTTGGGGTTATTATTATTTTGTGTTTTCAATATACAGAACTGTTAATTAAGAGCGTTAAAACGATCGATTGCCTGATGAGTCACATATAGTCTATATATACATACATATATACATATGTCTTAGACATGTATATGTATAGACAGATATATGTATGTATATAAAATTATATTTGTATATGTTAAAATTATAATTAACACACACTAAAATAAAAAATAAACCCCTAACCAAACCATCATGTGTTGCAGGGTTGCGCAAACTAGAGATCAAGACCGAAACTAACAATTTGACTCTCCATCTAAAATCCGTGCGTGTACTTAAAAATGTAAGACCGCATAATGAGGAGCAAAAATTAAGAGTATCGTGTTGAGTAGTTAAGTAGTGGTTCTGGCGCAGGGAACTTTGGGGATCATAATATAAAACTAGTTTGAGCAGCACGGTATACACTACATATAGTAAAGTTATTTTATTTCGCTTAATTATAAATGAACAAAACAAAAAAGGATATTTTGACTATAGTGTATACATATATGGGGGTAGTCTATAGAGGGGTAAGGGGCTGAAGATTATGGTGTTTAGTTGATTATTTTCGTGGCTAGTTTTTTTTTCGTTCGTTCGTTCGTTCGTTCTATTGTGTTGTTAATTAAACCAAATAGGAAATCCACAGCCACATATGATTTTTTTTATTCGACTTCACACCGTACTGCTTTCATTAAAACTTAAACTAATTATTTACTATGTATGTATGTATATATGTATATACAGTGTAGTTTATGTATACGATTTAGTTTCCATGGACGTCAGTCAGGTTATCATATTTATTATAATAACATAAAATTTTACAGGCACGATTTAAATATATTATATTATCGATTTCCTTATATAAGGGGTTACACATAAGTGTAAATTATTTGTATCGATCATGTATGATATTTTTGTGCCCCTTATACAGAGAACTTTTAGTATTCGGCTCTCACCCACCA